>JAXQQM020072883.1:0-97302 GCA_034641835.2 Pinus albicaulis | reverse complement strand
TTTGTTGGGAAAAATACTGAGAGGGGGGGGGGGGGGTGAATCAATATTTACTGCATATTCAAAAAAATTTACTTTTTCATTCCTTAAAACCCATACGCTACTTTGCAGAAGCCAAGTAGCGTATACACGCGGATATCCTTCATAAAACTTGCGTATGCACAGAGATCTAATTATGCCATTAGTTCTTCTCTTATATCATTCCATCATTCATTCATTAGATGTTCTATAAACAGTAAACATGTGCAGTAAGAACAGAATAAACCATCACACAAAGCATCACACGTGAACACCAGGATTTTTAGGTGGAAGCTTCGTCGGGGAGAAAACCCACCGCTGCGGTTGCTCGGCCTTCAATATTTTATTATAGAAAGAAAACATCTTACAACATATGTGTTCAGCACAGACTTGACGGCACGCGAGCACCCACACACGCTAATTTGCAGCCTCTCCTGAGAGTGTTCGAGCTCCAACCCCACGACTCGTTTACACCTCTCCTGGAAGGGAGCTACGACCCCCTGCTCTCGTTTACCAGCCTCACTTGGAAGGGAGCTACGACCCCCTGACTGAAGGCTACAACCCTCAGCACCACCTTGGACCATGTTTCATCAATTTTCATACTGGATCCAACCACTTCAATAGAACACAACTTGCAGGCCACGTTTCATCATATTTTCAGACTGGACCCTTTCAATACATTTAAGCTCAAACATACATCACCAACAGGTACTTATCAATTCAGACAACACAGATCAGATAAAAATAATACAGCAGAACAGATCAGATGATTCATACCCCATGCTTCAACAAACCCTAGTTTGCATACGCACTTTCACTTCACTGATGTCGCGTATATACGCGCTTCCGTCCACACAAACCAGCGTATACCTCTGTGTATGTTTCATTGCGCATACGCGCTTTCTCTTCTGCGAAGCCGCGTATATACGCGCTTCCTCTGTGGTGAAGTAGCGTATAGATCTTCAATCATTATAGAGCAGCATACTTCTTCAGATCAGATATTCAGTTCAGATTTACCCTTTTACTTCAGATAGATGTTCGCCTCATCACAGATCTAAGCCTTCCATAAGCAGATCTAGAAGATACAAGTACATTTCAGATCTAGATCCCCTTCTTCATCATTGGTGCATCATACATTCAGATTTATCATTCAAGTGTAACCCTTTCCATTCAGATATATTTCAGAGAGAAGTATTCATTCAAGCTCAGACATCTTGCTCCCACACTCATGATATGCACAATGAAATTCTTCTCCTTATATAGGTTTTCCCTTTTTCAATACCATGAGCCCAAAACTACATTAGACGAGGTCATTTAGACGAATCATTACCCAATACAATGGGTCAATACCATGGTGGTTACGCTTGGTTTTGCACTTTTAGAGCACTTTAGCCCATACGCGACTTGGCACGTTCTTTTGCGCGTGCATACGCGACTTCCCTTAGACAGATCCGCGTATGCCTTGAGACATACTCTTTTCATCATACTTTGAGCACATTCTGAATTCCTTTCTTCATTGCCTTCTGTATACACTGTAGATACATCATATTTTCTTCATCAAGAACATATTCTAGCAAGCACAACTTCATCAAGTAAGTTGCCATCATCTTTATCAAATGGGTTGCCATTTAAGGACAACACTCAGCACCATATTGCTAACAAACATCATATCACATCAGATTTACATCATTTACCAAGTTCATCAGGTCAAGACTATCTTCATCAGGTGGATTGCCATCAAGGACAACACATGTCAACAGTCGCATGTCTTCATCTTCATTTAGTGGGTTGCCATCAAGGACAACACTCTGCATCATATTTCCAACAATCTCCCCCTTTGAACTTGATGGCAACCACGATGGTGTTTGGTTACCACAATAGATAGTTACATTAAGAATACAAAGACACCATGTCACTTTCTCCATTTTGACACCATTCTTCATTCAAACACCATGTCACTCTCCCCCTTTGACATCAAGGGCAAAGGGCGGATCAAAAACCAACATAATCTCCTCCTTGTCTCTCCTCATGTGGAAGAAGCGTTCTGCAGATCTGATGTATACTGAAGTGGCCAAGCTCCCCCTGAGTTCATGCTGAATCTTCAAACAGACTTTCCAATGGAGAACATGACTTTATGAACTTCCTATCACCAATGACTCATACTTACATCAAATATCCATCCAAGTGGATTTACATATGAGACTCACCTACCCAACCAAGTGGGTTTACAAAAATTTGACTCAGCTACCCAACCAAGTGGGTTTACAAAAAGTGACTCAGCTACCCAACCAAGTGGGTTTACAAATTTTGACAAGTCCTTACATGACTGAAAATTACAATAACCTTTTCATCAAGATACAAATATGACTTTTCATAACCAACACCAGAAGGTTCTCAAGAAAGAGAACATATTTCAGAACCACCATAATGCCAACAAAGCATTATACTCAGCAATGTCACTGCTCCCCCTAAAACTGTGCATCCAAGCATCCTTTTCATGTGACTGAGGCTCCCCTTTAGTTTGTGCATCCTGAACACTTTCACCAACAAATCATCAAGGCATCTTTATCAACAACATGAGAAATAGAATTATGAGAACTGGAACACCACCAGAGATACCAAACAGTATCAGAGATACCAAACAGTACTGCAGCTGTGCTGAAGAGAGCTGAATCCAAGCAAAAATTGTCAGCAATCAGACATACGTGGTTTTCTGTGCATTAACTCGCGTATATACGCGACTGTGTTTCAAGAAACCCGCATATCCACTATCATCTTCTAAAAATTATGCAGATTTGTTCTTTTGACTGGCAGAGAACACTCCCAGCTTCTGTCTGTGAAATTCAATGCTTCCCTGTAACATGTGAGGGCAGACAGATAGGAAAATGTAGTTGTGACTTCAAGAGTCATCCAATGGTTGTAGCATAATAGTGACCAAGTCTTCAGATTCTTTGCAGCTTCAATACAATCTTTCCAACATCTTCACATAGGTGTCAAGTAATCATCCATCTGGTCCAATATCATCAAGATCTTCAAGATCTAACATGAAGTAACATATGTAGACAAAGGATCTCTCAACCATAGTAAAAAACTCTGCATGATTTATTTCTGAAACAAATGACATCCAACTCATCCATGTGTGAGTACAAAAGATAATTATCAACAACCAGAGCTCAAAGTCTCATCACAATAAACCATGTACTAAGTCATCATCATTCTGAGCATGAGTATCACAATAACCAAAGAATAGGCAGTCATATTTCCAACAATGCAATCATTAGTATTCAACCTGCTACTCCCCCTAAACCAGTGCTCTTCCTTAACTTGTGCAATCTGAAACACCTTCAACAGTAAGTTATTAGCAACAGTCTCTGCATGAACTGTCCTCATTTCTGAATTATAAGACTTTCATCTCAACAACGAATGCTCTTCATCATAAAGCAACTAGGCTTCATCCATGATCTTCAACACAAGAACCCATGTATCATTTCATTATGATGAGTATAACCAGAATAATGCTAACAGTGCAATCATCAGCAGTCAGACTGATGCTCCCCCTGGACCTCTACTCCAGATCTTCAGCTATCAGATAAATTTTCTCATCATCAATGCATACGCGGCTGTGTCAGCTAGAACTCGCGTGTATACGCGACTTTGTTTCATAGAACCCGCGTATGGAAAGTGAAGCATAGAGAATTTTCATCTTCCTTCATTTCCTCCTGAGCTTGTACCTCCTGTACCTGTCCTTTACACATCAGATGCGCTGTCAGAAGTAAACATAACCAGAACAATCAAATCAACCATGAGAGTCATCATGTATTGCTCCCCCTGTGACGATACATCTAAATCTCATAATGTATCCCACATCATTCCTGCAGTCAATAAGAAAAGTCAGCTTCAGAAGTAGATGACTGCAGTAGGGTCAGAATTCCCTACGTTTCTGATCGGTCCTCCATCTTGAATTGAGTGTTTTCTTCAAGAAAATTATTGTTTTCTAGAGCATCCAAAAAAATATCATTTTCTTCTCTAGATTGCTTCTTATTCCATCCCTCCATCTTTTTCCAGATTTGTTTAAACTTTCTATTTGTGTGCTGGAAGTTATCCAATTTCTCATATCTGTTCAACCTGCATTCCTTTTCTACATGTCCATACTTTTTACAAGAATAACATCTCATGTGTCCAGAGAAATAAGCATAAGAATCATAATGATTATTTCTAATCTTCCTCCTTTTACAATCAGCTGCTTTATGTCCATACTTGTTACATGAGAAACAATATCCCTTGAAGCTACCAGAGTACCTGTTTATTTGTGGCTGAATTGTTCTGCTTCTGCAATTTGCTGCAACATGCCCATAGTTATGACATTTAAAACATTCAACGTTCTTGAATGAATTCCTTTGAGAATTCATGATTGTTGGTTGATCTTTTGACTCTTTCAATACTTCAGATTTTGCATTGATGTCCTTTGATTCTTTAGCACCTCCTTGTGAGCTAGATTCTCCTTTAACAGTTTCATGGAAACCAAGACCAAGTTTGATAGCAGGAGACCTTTGATTACTCAGTATATTGTCCAAAATATTAGTACTATCATGAAACCTCAAAAGTTTAATCTTTTCTTCTAATTTACCTTTGAGAATGTTTACCTCAACCTCCAAGCCCTGACATTGCTTTTTCATGCTTTCTTCTTTCCTTCTTCCATCTTCTACTTGATCCTTCAGATTTAGAATCTCTTCTTTCAACCAATCTTCGTTTTCTTCACATGTTTGTTGCAGCTCTTCATTCTTCCTTTTTGATTTTTCCAAATCCTCTTTGAGAGAGATGATTTCTGCTTCAAGACCTTCCTTTTCAAATGTTTGTAGAGGTTCCTCAATATTTCTACTTGATGCTTCAAGATCTGTTTTTAGAGAGATGATTGCAGCTTCAAGTCCTTCATTCTTCTTGCTTGATTTTTCGAGATCTGCATTTAGATCGTTGATTTGTGCTTATAATTCTTTAATTCGATTGGATGCATAAGTATGAAACCTTTGATACTTGTCCACCTGTCCATTCAGCATTTCTATTTGATCTTTCATTTGAGAGATCATCTCATTGTTGATAGTTTCTTACTTCTTAGATGAACTTTGTAGTTCTTCATCTTTAACCTTGAGAGCTTCTTCTAGATCCACAACTTTACTTTCACTATCTTCACCAAACATTGTACCAATGAGACATCCATGACCCCAATCACTATCTGATTCATCTTCTTCAATTTCTGCTAACCATGTTTTCTGAGAGATCTCCTTGTTTCGAGTAGACTTCTTCTTTTGCTTCTTTGCCATGAGCACTTTCAGATCATGGTCAGAATCTTCTTCATCTCCACTGGACACTTCATCATCATCTTTATTTGCATAAAGACTCCTTCTCTTTTCAAATTGTTTCCCTTTACCATGCTTTTCTCTATAAGGACATTTAGCAGCATAGTGACCAATTTTTCCACACTCAAAACATTTGAAGGGAAGCTTACCTTTGAATCTTCCAGTACCTAGTTGGAGCTTTCTCACGAAATTTGCTTCTTCTTCATCGGATATATAGCTGGATTCTTTGACAAATTCCTTTTCCTTTCCTTTTGTAGATGCCTTAAAAGCAACTTCTCTTATTTGAGAAGGACCTCCTTGTCTCATTTCAAAAGTAGTCAGAGTACCATGTAATTGAACAATAGTAAGCGATTGCAGATCTTGCCTTTCTTCAATAGCTGAAACTTTAGAGTCAAATTTTGAAGTCAAGGATCTTAAGACCTTTTCCACCAGAGTAGTATCAGTTATGGTTTCACCCAAATTTCTCATTCGATTTACAATATCATCCAGACGAAGAAAGAAACAGGCAACACTCTCATCACTATGCATCTTCAAATTTTCATATTCAATTCTAAGAGTTTGGAGTTTTGCACTTTTTACCTTTGTGTCTCCTTCATAGCTTAGAATGATTTTGTCCCATATGTCTTTTGCCGAATGTAGCTGCATCACTTTAGCAAATTCTGATTCAGACATGCTTCCCAATAAGACATTTACTGCTTCGGCATTGATTTCATACTTCTTTCTTTCAGCTGCATCAGTAGGAATACTTGCCGGGTATTGATAACCTTCTTCCAAGATTGCCCATACATCTGCACCAAGACTTTGCAGATATGCTTTTGTACGTACCTTCCAGAATATCAGATTGCTTCCATTGAATAGAGGTGGCTTTATAGACATTACTCCTTCTTGACTTCCCATTGCGACGAATCTCCTTTAAGCGATCAAGCTTCTGCACAAGGACCTCCTCTGATACCAATTGTTGGGAAAAATACTGAGAGGGGGGGGTGAATCAGTATTTAGGGAAAACTGAAACTTTTTACTTTTTCATGCTCTAAAACCCATACGCTACTTTGCTGAAGCCAACTAGCGTATACACGCGGATATCCTTCATAAAACTCGTGTATACACAGAGATCTAATTATGCCATTAATTCTTCACTTATATCATTCCATCATTCATTCATTAGATGTTCTATAAACAGTAAACATGTGTAGTAAGAACAGAATAAACCATCACACAAAGCATCACACATGAACACGAGGATTTTTAGGTGGAAACCCAAGTCGGGAGAAAACCACCGCTGCAGTTGCTCAGCCTTCAATATTTTATTATAGAGAAAACATCTTGCAACATATGTGCTGGCGCAGACTTGACCAGCACGCAGGCACCCACCTGCGCTCGTTTACCAGCCTCTCCTGGAAGGGAGCTCCAACCCCCTGACTCGTTTACCAGCCTCTCCTGGAAGGGAGCTACGACCCCCGATCTCGTTTACCAGCCTCTCCTGGAAGGGAGCTACAACCCCCTGACTGAAGGCTACAACCTTCAGCACCACCTTGGACCACGTTTCATCAATTTTCACACTGGATCCAACCACTTCAATAGAACAACACTTGCAGGCCACATTTCATCATATTTTCATACTGGACCCTTTCCATACTTTTAAGCACAACCATACATCATCAACAGATACATATCAACACAGATCAGATAGCAGAAACACAGCAGAACAGATCAGATATTTCATACCCCTTGCTTCATCAAACCCTAGTTTGCATACGCGCTTTCCCTTCACTGATGTCGCGTATATACGCGCTTCCGTCCACACAAACCAGCGTATACCTCAGTGTATATTTTATTGCGCATACGCGCTTTCTCTTCGCTGAAGCCGCGTATATACGTGCTTCCTCCGCGGCGAAGTAGCGTATAGATCTTCAATCATTACAGAGCACCATACTTCATCAGATCAGATATTCAGTTCAGATCTACCCTTTTGCTTCAGACAGATGTTCGCCTAGATGCTCGCCTCATCACAGATCTAAGCCTTCCATAATCAGATCTAGCAAATACAAGAGCAATTCAGATCTAGATCCCCTTTTTCATCATTGGTGCATCATACATTCAGATTTATCATTCAAGTGTAACCCTTTCCATTCAGATATACTTCAGAGAGAAGTATTCATTCAAGCTCAGACATCTTGCACCCACACTCATGATATGCACAATGAATTTGTTCTCCTTATATAGGTTTATCCTTTTTCAATACCATGAGCCCCTTTTTCAATACCATGGGCCAAAACAATACCATGAGCCCAAAACTACCTGGACGGGGTCAATTAGGCGGATCATTACCCAACACAATGGGTCAATACCATGGTGGTTACCCTTGGTTTTGCACTTTTTGAGCGCTTTTTCCCATACGCGACTTGGAACGTTCTTTTCCGCGTGCATACGCGACTTCCCCTAGATGGATCCGCGTATTCCTTGAAACATACTCTTTTCATCATATATTTAGCACATGCTGAATTTCTTTCTTCATTGCCTTCTGTATACACTGTAGATACATTCAGATTTACATCAAGACATATTTTATCAAGCACAACTTCATCAAGTAAGTTGTCATCATCTTCATCAGGTGGGTTGCCTTTCAAGGACAACACTCAGCATCATATTGTCAACAAACATCATATCACATCAGATTTACATCATTTACCAAGTCCATCAAGTCAAGAATAACTTCATCAGGTGGTTTGCCATCAAGGACAACACATGTCAATAGCCGCATGTCTTCATCTTCATTTAGTGGGTTGCCATCAAGGACAACACTCTGCATCATATTTCCAACAATCTCCCCCTTTGGACTTGATGGCAACCACAATGGTGTTTGGTTACCACAACAGATAGGTACATTAAGAATACAATGACACCATGTCACTTTCTCCATTTTTGACACCATTCTTTCTCTTCATTCAAACACCATGTCACTCTCCCCCTTTGACATCAAGGGCAAAGGGCGGATCAAAAACCAACATACTCTCCCCCTTTCTCCGCATGTGGAAATAGCGTCCGCATCCGATGATACTAAAGTGGCCAAGCTCCCCCCTCGAGTTCATGTCGAATCTTCAGCCAGACTTTCCAATGGAGAACATGACTTATGAATTTCCATCACCAATGACTCATACTTACATCAAATATCCATCCAAGTGGATTTACATATGAGACCTAAACTACCCAACCAAGTGGTTTACAAAATTTGACCCGCTACCCAACCAAGTGGGTTTACAAAAGTGACTCACTTACCCAACCAAGTGGGTTTACAAATTTTGACAAGTCCTTACATGATCGAAAATTACAAATGACCTTTTCATCAAGATACAAATATGACTTTTCATAACTAACACTGTATAAGGTTCTCAAGAAAGAGAACATATTTCGAAACTTCGAACCACCATAATGCCAACAAAGCATTATACTCAAGAATGTCATCGCTCCCCCCGAAATCGTGCATCTGGGAGCATCCTTTTCATGTGACTGAGGCTCCCCTTTAGTTTGTGCATCCTGAACACTTTCACCAACAAATCATCAAGGCATCTTTATCAACAACATGAGAAATAGAATTATGAGAACTGGAACACCACCAGAGATACCAAACAGTATCAGATATACCAAATAGTACTGCAGCTGTGCTGAAGAGAGATGACTCCAAGCAAAAATTGTCAGCAATCAGACATACGCGGTTTTCTGTGCATTAACTCGCGTATATACGCAATTGTGTTTCAAGAAACCCGCATATCCACTATCATCTTCTAAAAATTATGCAGATTTGTTCTTTTGACTGGCAGAGAACACTCCCAGCTTCTGTCTGTGAAATTCAATGCTTCCCTGTAACATGTGAGGGCAGACAGATAGGAAAATGTAGTTGTGACTTCAAGAGTCATCCAATGGTTGTAGCATAATAGTGACCAAGTCTTCAGATTCTTTGCAGCTTCAATACAATCTTTCCAACATCTTCACATAGGTGTCAAGTAATCATCCATGTGGTCCAATATCATCAAGATCTTCAAGATCTAACATGAAGTAACATATGTAGACAAAGGATCTCTCAACCATAGTAACAAACTCTGCATGATTTATTTCTGAAACAAATGACATCCAACTCATCCATGTGTGAGTACAAAAGATACTTATCAACAACCAGAGCTCAAAGTCTCATCACAATAAACCATGTACTAAGTCATCATCATTCTGAGCATGAGTATCACAATAACCAAAGAATAGGCAGTCATATTTCCAACAATGCAATCATTAGTATTCAACCTGCTACTCCCCCTAAACCAGTGCTCTTCCTTAACTTGTGCAATCTGAAACACCTTCAACAGTAAGTTATTAGCAACAGTCTCTGCATGAACTGTCCTCATTTCTGAATTATAAGACTTTCATCTCAACAACGAATGCTCTTCATCATAAAGCAACTAGGCTTCATCCATGATCTTCAACACAAGAACCCGTGTATCATTTCATTATGATGAGTATAACCAGAATAATGCTAACAGTGCAATCATCAGCAGTCAAACTGATGCTCCCCCTGGACCTCTGCTCCAGATCTTCAGCTATCAGATAAATTTTCTCATCATCAATGCATACGCGGCTGTGTCAGCTAGAACTCACGTGTATACGCGACTTTGTTTCATAGAACCCGCGTATGGAAAGTGAAGCATAGAGAATTTTCATCTTCCTTCATTTCCTCCTGAGCTTGTACCTCCTGTACCTGTCCTTTACACATCAGATGCGCTGTCAGAAGTAAACATAACCAGAACAATCAAATCAACCATGAGAGTCATCATGCATTGCTCCCCCTGTGACGATACATCTAAATCTCATAATGTATCCCACATCATTCCTGCAGTCAATAAGAAAAGTCAGCTTCAGAAGTAGATGACTGCAGTAGGGTCAGAATTCCCTACGTTTCTGATCGGTCCTCCATCTTGAATTGAGTGTTTTCTTCAAGAAAATTATTGTTTTCTAGAGCATCCAAAAAAATATCATTTTCTTCTCTAGATTGCTTCTTATTCCATCCCTCCATCTTTTTCCAGATTTGTTTAAACTTTCTATTTGTGTGCTAGAAGTTATCCAATTTCTCATATCTGTTCAACCTGCATTCCTTTTCTACATGTCCATACTTGTTACAAGAATAACATCTCATGTGTCCAGAGAAATAAGCATAAGAATCATAATGAGTATTTCTATTCTTCCTCCTTTTACAATCAGCTGCTTTATGTCCATACTTGTTACATGAGAAACAATATCCCCTGAAGAAACTAGAGTACCTTTCTGAGTAGAACCTGTTTGTTTGTGGCTGAAATGATCTGCTCCTGCAATTTGCTGCAACATGCCCATAGTTATGAAATTTAAAACATTCAACGTTCTTGAATGAATTCCTTTGAGAATTCATGATTGTTGGTTGATCTTTTGACTCTTTCAACACTTCAAATTTTGCATTGATGTCCTTTGATTCTTTAGCACCTCCTTGTGAGCTAGATTCTCCTTTAACAGTTTCATGGAAACCAAGACCAAGTTTGATAGCAGGAGACCTTTGATTACTCAGTATATTGTCCAAAATATTAGTACTATCATGAAACCTCAAAAGTTTAATCTTTTCTTCTAATTTACCTTTGAGAATGTTTACCTCAACCTCCAAGGCTTGACATTGCTTTTTCATGCTTTCTTCTTTCCTTCTTCCATCTTCTACTTGATCCTTTAGATTTAGAATCTCTTCTTTCAACCAATTTTCGTTTTCTTCACATGTTTGTTGCAGCTCTTCATTCTTCCTTTTTGATTTTTCCAGATCTTCTTTGAGAGAGATAATTTCTGCTTCAAGGCCTTCCTTTTCAAATGTTTGTAGAGGTTCCTCAATCTTCTTACTTGATGCTTCAAGATCTGTTTGTAGAGAGATGATTGCAGCTTCAAGTCCTTCATTCTTCTTGCTTGATTTTTCGAGATTTGCATTTAGATCGTTGATTTTTGCTTCTATTTATTTAATTCGATTGGATGCATAAGTATGAAACCTTTGATACTTGTCCACCTGTCCATTCAGCATTTCTATTTGTTTTTCCATTTGAGAGATCATCTCTTTGTTGATAGATTCTTGCGTCTTAGATGAAATTTGTAGTTCTTCAACTTTAACCTTGAGAGCTTCTTCTAGATCCACAACTTTACTTTCTCTATCTTCACTATTGTTTGCACAAAGAAGATTATTCAAAGGACCCCAATCACTATCTGATTCATCTTCTTCAATTTTTTCTATACATGTTTTCTGAGATATCTTCTTGTTTCGAGTAGCCTTCTTCTTTTGCTTCTTTGCCATGAGCACTTTCAGATCATAGTCAGAATCTTCTTCATCTTCACTGGACACTTCATCATCATCTTCATTTGCATAATAACTCTTCCTTTTTTCAAATTGTTTCCCTTTACCATGTTTTTCTCTATAAGGACATTTAGCAACATAGTGACCAACTTTTCCACACTCAAAACATTTGAAGGGAAGCTTACCTTTGAATCTTCCAGTACCTAGTTGGAGCTTTCTCACGAAATTTGCTTCTTCTTCATCGGATATATAGCTGGATTCTTTGACAACTTCCGTTTCCTTTCCTTTTGTAGATGCCTTAAACGTAGCTTCTCTTATTTGAGAAGGACCTCCTTGTCTCATTTCAAAAGCAGTCAGAGTACCATGTAATTGAACAATAGTAAGCGTTTGCAGATCTTGCCTTTCTTCAATAGCTGAAACTTTAGAGTCAAATTTTGAAGTCAAAGATCTTAAGACCTTTTCCACCAGAGTAGTATCAGTTATGGTTTCACCCAAATTTCTCATCCAATTTACAATATCATCCAGACGAAGAAAGAAACTGGCAACACTCTCATCACTATGCATCTTCAAATTTTCATATTCAATTCTAAGAGTTTGGAGTTTTTCACTTTTTACCTTTGTGTCTCCTTCATAGCTTAGAATGATTTTGTCCCATATTTCTTTTGCCGAATGTAGCTGCATCACTTTAGAAAATTCTGATTCAGACATGCTTCCCAATAAGACATTCACCGCTTTGGCATTGATTTCATACTTCTTTCTTTCAGCTGCATCAGTAGGAATACTTGCCGGGTATTGATAACCTTCTTCCACGATTGCCCATACATCTGCACCAAGACTTTGCAGATATGATTTTGTACGTACCTTCCAGAATATCATATTGCTTCCATTGAATAGAGGTGGCTTTATAGACATTACTCCTTCTTGACTTCCCATTGCGACGGATCTCCTTCAAGCGATCAAGCTTCTGCAGAAGGACCACCCTCTGATACCAATTGTTGGGAAAAATACTGAGAGGGGGGGGTGAATCAGTATTTACTGCATATTCAAAACTTTTTACTTTTTCATTCCTTAAAACTCATACGCTACTTTGCTGAAGCCAAGTAGCGTATACACGCGGATATCCTTCATAAAACTCGCGTATACACAGAGATCTAATTATGCCATTAGTTCTTCACTTATATCATTCCATCATTCATTCATTAGATGTTCTATAAACAGTAAACATGTGCAGTAAGAACAGAATAAACCATCACACAAAGCATCATACATGAACACCAGGATTTTTAGGTGGAAACCCAAGTCGGGAGAAAACCACCGCTGCAGTTGCTCAGCCTTCAATATTTTATTATAGAGAAAACATTTTACAACATATGTGCTGGCGCAGACTTGACCAGCACGCAGGCACCCACCTGCGCTCGTTTACCAGCCTCTCCTGGAAGGGAGCTCCAACCCCCCGACTCGTTTACCAGCCTCTCCTGGAAGGGAGCTACGACCGATCTCGCTATCAGCCTCACTCGAAGGGGAGCTACGACCCCCGACCGAAGGCTACAACCCTCAGCACCACCGACCACGTTTACCTTTGCGTTCGGATCCAACCACTTCAATAGAACACAACTTGCAGGCCACGTTTTATCATATTTTCAGACTGGACCCTTTCAATACATTTAAGCTCAAACATACATCACCAACAAGTACTTATCAATTCAGATAACACAGATCAGATAACAGTAAAATAGCAGAACAGATCAGATGATTCATACCCCATGCTTTAGCAAACCCTAGTTTGCATACGCGCTTTCACTTCACTGATGTCGCGTATATACGCGCTTCCGTCCACAAAAACCAGCGTATACCTCTGTGTATGTTTCATTGCGCATACGCGCTTTCTCTTCTGCGAAGCCGCGTATATACGCGCTTCCTCCGTGGTGAAGTAGCGTATAGATATTCAATCATTACAGAGCAGCATAATTCTTCAGATCAGATATTCAGATCAGATTTACCCTTTTACTTCAGACAGATGTTTGCCTAGATGTTCGCCCACCGCGCATCTAAGCCTTCCGCGCGCATTCAGAAGACACAAGTACATTTCGCATCTAGATCCTTCTTTCATCATCAGCATCATATTCGTATTTATCATTCAATTGTAACCCTTTCCATTCGGATATACTTCAGAGAGAAGTATTCATTCAAGCTCAGACATCTTGCACCCACACTCACATGTTGCACAATGAATTTTTTCTCCTTATATAGGTTTACCCTTTTTCAACACCATGAGCCAAAACCACATTACTTCTGATGGTATTCCTGGACGGGGTCATTTAGATGAATCATTACCCAATACAATGGGTCAATACCATGGTGGTTACCCCTAGTTTTGCACTTTTTGAGCGCTTTTGCCCATACGCGACTTGGAACGTTTCTTTCCGCGTGCATACGCGACTTCCCCTAGGAAAATCCGTGTATACTTAGAGACATACTCTTTTCATCATTCTTTGAGCACATTCTGAATTCCTTTCTTCATTGCCTTCTGTACACACTGTAGATACATCATATTTTCTTCATCAAGAACATATTCTAGCAAGCACAACTTCATCAAGTAAGTTGTCATCATCTTCATCAAATGGGTTGCCATTTAAGGACAACACTCAACACCATATTGCTAACAAACATCATATCACATCAGATTTACATCATTTACCAAGTTCATCAGGTCAAGACTATCTTCATCAGGTGGATTGCCATCAAGGACAACACATGTCAACAGTCGCATGTCTTCATCTTTCATTCGGTGGAGTTTGCCATCAAGGACAACACTGCATCATATTTCCAACAAAGAATAGATACATAGAGAGGATTAGAAGGCTACTTGTGATCCAAGGGCTTCTAAATGGTTCCTTCGTCGTTTCCATTGCAACTTCAAATTCAAGAGGTTTGTGCGTGGAATTGTAATGTTCCCGCATTTTGCCGACAAATAATTTGGAACATTAATTTTTGCTAATTTCACCTAGGAGGAGAATAAATGGGTAAGGAGACCCATGCATAATGATATTATCATTAAAATACCTCATAGTATGAAAGGGGATCATCTTTGGAGCTGGTTTGCACACCCTTATGTGTGAACAAGGTTATTTGCAAGTGGACAAGGTCAAGTTTGACCAAGTCAACAGCGTTGCCATAGGAGGAGTGGCTTACTTTGGAAGCCAGCGCAATGTGAATGAGGAAAGGAATATTTGGTGGAGGAAACCCTAATGGATGGGGCCCATGGAGAAAGAGCTTCCACTTGTTTAAAAGGAGGGCAAGGCAACCATTATTTCTCATGCTTGTATTATTCATCTCATTGTCTATTAAGACATTGTGCATCCTTTGTTGTTTAGCAAGAGTTGCCGGGGGAATTCCTGTTTAGGATTCCTTCTCCTTATTGAGAGGCCTCTTGAGGGATTGGACTGATTTTTGTCATATCTAGGTTTGAGGCCAAGCATCCTCCATCAAGACAACGTTATTTCTGCAGCAGAATAATACTGTGTTCCTGGATGTTGTAGTGAGGGTTCACTACACCACCTCCATCAACTATTTTTTCAAAGGAGGTCTCTCTTCTCTTTGGGAGATCAGATTGGAGGCATTCTGAAGCTCATTGCAGACTTTGGAATCAATGCCAACTCTTTCCCTAGCCCTACAACGTAGTTCCATCCAGTGACTGCATTATTTTGAGTGAAGCATTTGTAGTGGGGCTCTTGCAGACTATTGGAGGGCGAGATCTTTGGTGAAGGGATCAGCCTTTAATTGTAAATATCCACTGGAGGAGGAATATTCAGTTTGGGCATCATCTACAACCTCTCCATCCAGTTCTATTTCTGAGTTGCTACAGCTACCCAGCAACTCCGACATTTTGCATTTTTTGTATTTTATTGCCAATCCTTCCAAGATTGACATGAGGTAGTCTTTGGGAGCTGATGTCTTCACTCCCATTGTTGTATTGGGCCACATATTGATTTATCCATTTATTTTACATATTTATCATGCAGTTTCTCTATAAAACTGCGCTGTCATAGCTTGGTATACATTGCATAGCAGTGGTTTTGTCATGATTTATGTACTAGTCTCTTAAGGTTGAGCATTGCTTATCTTGAGTATCATTTCCCTCAAGATCTTGTATGTATTTGTTGCTGCTATGATTTAATGAGAAGGTTATGGATTTCTCTCACATTTATATGAGTTGAGTGTTGCTGCTGCACCATTATTGTGTTTTTTTATTGTTGGAGCTCCAACTTTAGAATATCTTGAGATATTCTCATTGTTGTAGCATTTTCCTAATTTGGAATATTACAGTGGTATCAAAGCATGATCTCTGGATCATCCAGTGGATCTTAGCCATCATGCTATCAAGGAGAGAGAAGATGAAGACTCCATTTCATGGAGAGAAAAAGGGAGATAAGCTTACAAAGCTTCTTCCAAAATCTGTATAGAACATTCATGAATAATTTGAGAAGCTAATGAGGGAGATTTGCACAGGATCTCCAAGAGGGTTTGAAACTGAGTCAAACTCTAGATTTCCTTGTAGGGGATGTGAGCATGCAGCTACACCCTATGATATACAACGTAGTCACATGGCCAGTTTTTCCATGAGAGAAGAAGAATAAGAAGAAATGTCGAAGAGAGGAACTCTTAGAGGTTTCTTGCATGAATATGAATCTCAAACTCAGAAGTTTAGAGATCATATTACTTTTCCGGAGTTTTGCAAGATCATGGTGAGGAGGAGCAAGCGACATAATGAGGATAGATTTCTTCTATCCATCTTTGATGGTTCCCCTACTTGTTTAGCTAGGGCTTAGATAGAAGAGCTATACACCTTTTTGTAGCAACATCAGATTTCCAAAGATGAAGCCATCAGAGTAGCAGTGATGCACTTGGGAGGTAAGGTCTATGCATGGTGGTTATTTGAGTCATTTTATTTGAAAAATGCAAATACCTCTTCCTATGAAATGTTTATTAGAACTTTGATGAAGATATTTAATAGGAGGAATTCTGAAACACATGTGGTGGAAAAAAACACATTCAAACAAACAAAACCCTTGCATGTGATGGAGGAAACCATAGACTCAGAATCACTTCAGATAAATATGAAGGAGGCTGATATCTTGCATGTTACTTTATCGGAGGCAAGACCTTCATCTTGTATTTTGGCACAAGGAGGCATAGATATCCCTTTTCCAAAAGAGGATCCAATCATTGGAGGGTTGCCCAATCATGTTGAGGAGGCTAAGGGCAACAACACTGTCATATTTAGAGTTGATCTAGTACCTCATGTAGAGGAAGGAGGAGCTCTTACTCCAACTAGAGGGATTCTTGCAACTTTGCAAGGAAGTCCCCAGGATATCATACATGGAGGTCATAGCACAATCAGTGAGCAACATGATTGTGCAGCATTGCAGTGGGAAGAAGGAGGAAGGGAGGAAGAGAAGCATCAGGTGATGAGAGGCACACACCCTTCTCTATTTCAGAGAGCTAGTGCAAAGAGGAGGCAGACTGTATTGCACTATGAGAGCAAGGGCAAGGTTGCCCAACCATATGTGCAGTCCACTCCTGACATTGATGTCTCACTACATAGAGGCATTCCACTAGGGAGGCCACTTGATCTATCATTGATGAGAGACATTTTGTCTTTGGATTCACCACTCTTGGATTTTTGAGAGGTGAAGAGTTTGGAGAAGAAATTTGGCATGGGGGATGTCAAAGTAGAAGACAGTAGCAGGAAGAGAGCTTCACATTCCAGATCACAAGCGTTGTCTCTTGGGAGGATTGATCCTTACTGGAGATCTCAACTTTTAGTAGAGTACACCAAGGATCTTGGTGCATGCATGATTCTAGCTGACCCGGATAGAGATTATGAGTACATGGTGGATGATATGGTCATATATTCACATGGCAGAGTCTTATTGACTAGAGATTCTAGTCTCAAGGAAAAGTTGCTACATGCAGCACATGAGGACTTCTTTTCCATGCATTGTGATGCATATCTTGCCTTGGTAGAGGAGTTCATTTGGGAGGGCATTCAGCATGACATATTTCAGCATATGGAGAGATGCATAGCCCGGATAGTGATAGAGAGGATGTCACAGCCACCTTCCTACTCATTGGGAGTAAGGGAGCATTTTTAGTTGAGCCATTTCAGCTCAAGTCTTCTAGTGCATGATGGAGAATGTACAATTTCACCTTATGTTTTGAAATTCTTGTCTTTTTATGAGCAACATATTGTACCAAGGAGGATTATTCCTTCTTGCATATTGTATCATGATGTACTTGAAGCCATTCATAGCATTGCGATTGGCTATCTCATTGGTGGTTTGTGGGGAAAGCCACATGATTCTTGGTGTGCACCATTGGCACCAAATTATACTTTCATATTTCTATCTTGTAAAATAATTGTGGCAGCAAAAAAGTGGCTGGAATAACACTTGTTTTTGTTTTATTTGATGCAGTCAAGGGATGCACTGCGCTGGTTCCTTGTGTGGGACCTCGATCCACTTTCCGGTTGTCATGTGACAACTTGTTTCTATTGGTTTTTTCTTCCATGTATTGCTGATATGTATGTGTTCATGGGAGGCTTTGATTGGAGAGTGGGCTTGAGATTGAGGATGCCCATTGGGAGCATGATTCTCCTTACTATACATGTCGTACATTTCAGGAGGAACCATGGGCCAACCATGATTTCCACATTACATTTCTTTCCTTCTTGTGGGAGAAACCACTTGGAGAAATTGAGGAGGCATTCCATGGATCATGAGAAGATGGAGGAGTTAGCACAACCAACTCTTTTCCCTTTGAGGATGAGGGTAAATTAAGTTATGAGCCACTCCATTTATATGAGAAAAACATATGGTGAGAGTATTGTTGACTTGCATGATTATTTGTCTATATATATGCATCTCTTAACCATATATGTGCAGGGATTTTCTCAAAGAAGGATTATTCTTCCTTCTAGATTTGATGGTCTGCATAAGGCCATTATGGATTATCACTCCCTCAGAGGATGTGGGGAGGATACTTCTCATGGAGAACACACTTGCATTGAACACTATATCATTCACCTTTTCCAAGCTTGGGAAGAGATTGGGGCAACAAGAGGATGGTGGGGAGGCCACCCATCATTTTATTTTCTATGGCAGTGGAGAGTCAAACTGTATTGGCTACACTTGAGGGACCATTGTCCTTCTCATTTACTTCACATGGTAGCCATCATGATTCTCCTTATGGTTCCCTTGGCTGATATTTCTAGAGCTTCTCTTGGGAGCATGATTGGGGGAGAGACACATTGGGTGAATGTGTCCTTGGAGGGAGGAAACTCCCATACACTTTGCACTACATGTTCTAAAGGGAGCATGGGACATGGTATCACCACTACAGCAGCTCATTTGTTTCCTTATGAGGTGAGCCATATGATGGAGGAGATGCCCTATGATTATGACTTCCAACTCATCATATATGGAGATACTTGGGCCAGCATGATTTGCAGCGCTGGAGGAGAGATCCTTGCAGATCTAGTCTTCATCTTGCCACTTGAGGGAAAGTATTTTGCAACCCAGGATCAGCACTTTCTCTACACTTACCATAAGTGGAGAGATGGAAAGTGTGGGGTAGGCTACATTGTCTACCAGGATCATATTTTCAGCCCACCTACATTGACGGAGCCAGAGGTGGAAGATGAATTTCAGGAGTTGCCATGTTGGGAGGTAACTCATTTTGCATGGATGATTGCTTGGGGGATGGAGGATCCACATGAGGAAGATGTTACTCAAACACTTCATAGACTCCATGCCTTGAGAGGAGGCTTTCCGGTTTTGTCCTTGCAGTTTCTTGAGGACAAGAAACACTTGGGAGGGGAGGACTGTAATGTTCCCAAATTTTGCCGACAATAATTTGGAACATTAATTTTTGCTAATTTCACCTAGGAGGAGAATAAATGGGTAAGGAGACCCATTCATAATGATATTCTCAATAAAATCCCTCATAGTATGAAAGGGGATCATCTTTGGAGTTGGTTTGCACACCCTCATGTGTGAACAGGGTTATTTGCAAGTGGACAAGGTCAGGTTTGACCAAGGCAACAATGCTGCCATAGGAGGAGTGGCTTACTTTGGAAGCCAGCACAGTGTGAATGAGGAAAGGGATGTTTGGTGGAGGAAACCCTAATGTATGGGGCCCATGGAGAAAGAGATTTCACTTGTTTAAAAGGAGGGCAAGGCAACCATTGTTTCTCATGCTTGTATTATTCATCTCATTATCTATTCAGACATTGTGCATCCTTTGCTGTTTAGCAAGAGTTGCCGGGAGAATTCCTATTTAGGATTCCTTCTCCTTCTTGAGAGGCATCTTGAGGGATTGGACTGATTTTCCTCACATCTAGGCTTGAGTCCAAGCATCCTCCATCAAGACAACGTTATTTCTGTAGCAAAATAATACTATGTTGTTGGGTGCTGCAGTAAGGGTTCACTACACCACCTCCATCAACTATTTTTTCAGAGGAGGAGTCTCTCTTCTCTTTGGGAGATCAGATTGGAGGCATTGAAAAGCTCATTGCAAACTTTGGCATCAAGGCCAACTCTTTCCCTAGCCCTACAACGCAGTTCCATCCAGTGACTGCGTTATTTTGAGTGGAGCATTTGTAGTGGGGCTCTTGCAGACTATTGGAGGGCGAGATATTTTGTGAAAGGATCAAACTTTCATTCTAAAGATCCATTGGAGGAGGCATATTCAGTTTGGGCATCATCTATAGCCTCTCCATCCAGTTCTATTTCTGAGTTGCTGGAGCTACCCAACAACTCCGGCATTTTGTAGTTTTTGTATTCTATTGTTAATCCTTCCAAGATTGACATGAGGTAGTCTTTGGGAGCTGGTGTCTTCACTCCCATTGTTGTATTGGCATGTATTTATATATCTATGTAAATATGTAGCATGCAGTTGCTCTTACAAAACTGGCGCTATCATAGCTTGAAAACATGTGTAGTAGTGGTTTTGTCATATTTCTTGTACTTATTTCTTGAAATTTGAATATAGCTTATCTTGGTGTATTTCCTCAAGATCCTATAATCTATTATTCTTTGCTATTATATAATAAGATGGCTATAGATTTCTCTTATGTTACATGTGTTGAGTGTTGCCATTGCTACGTTATTGTGTTTGCATATTCTTTGGGTCTCAACATTAGAATATCTTGAGATATTCTCATTGTTGTAAATTTTTCTTGATTGGAATATTACAATGGTATCAAAGCACTAGATCTGACCACTACACCAAAAGCTCGAAGTTTGTAAAGTGAGGGAGGCATCCGAGTGTGAAGGAGTGGGCTTTAATCCCATAGAACATGCGAGGGCGAGGCCCTTGTGCAGCACCCCTCATTACATAGACCCAGACACGTGGCTACGAGCCCTACCCGCACACGGGATATTACAACCCACCATGCTCCGCGAGTCTCGACCTCGAGACCTCGGGTTTGATACCACGTAGATCCAACCACTACACCAAAAGCTCGAACTATTAGTGAGGGTGGCATCCCAGGGTGTTAAGGGTGGGCCTAACCCCACCGGAGCATCTGAGGGCAGGGGCCCTTACGCAGCACCCCTCATTACACAGACCCGAACACGTGGCTGTGAGCCCTACCCGCACACGAGATATTACAATATTAAAAAAGGTCTTCTACCTTTTCATTTATCCAACCCTTTCAAAGTCTTATTACAAAGTATTTTATAGACTTTATATTGACCTAACTTTGAATTCCAAAAAGGATTTGTTTACAAAACAATATCTAACAAAAATATAAATCTATTTCAAAATATAACAAAATAATAGAAAAAATAGACTAATTTGGATGTTATGTTCACATTTTGAGGAATGTTGTTCTTTGAATGTGGCTTTATTTATGGGAAAAATCTGAAAAATAAACAAGATAAAAACGATCAACGAAAAATTAGGAAATTTGGAAGCACAACTGGAAAATATTGACCTTGAAAGCCGGAAATTGGTTCATTAATGGCAGCCGATCCTATGCCTTGGAATATGGAGTGGTTGAAGTTTTTTTCACAAAACCTGTTAGTTGTCCTTTCAAACTTCATTAACTCTACCACTTATATCAACTAGTTGTCTCTTTGATTGTTATTTCTGAGTCAAAAATCTGAAAATAATTGCATGCCTCCACCTAGTCATTCAATGAATTATTTTTATTTTGGATTTAAACCAAACTTATATGTTGACCCTTTTTTTCCCATAGTCTTTGGATCCATCATCTTCTAAATACTTCACCATTGTTGCAAAATATTTGGGAAGAAAACATTTTGATAAATATTTTCCAAATATTTTGCTTGAACCTGTAAATGAAATTCATAAATAAAATCTCAAAATATTTCCTTAAATGATTTTATAAACCATCCTCTTGTTTTGCAATCCATGTCATGTTTCCCTGAATTTCTATATTCATGAATAAAACATATTTTATAAAAACCATCGCCTCATTTTCTTCCCATGGTTTTTAAAAACCATGTCTTGTTTTGCCATGGATTGTGTGTATTTTTTTTTTTTTTCCAAAGAAAAAATCAAACATTCTATTAGTATATAGAAGGTTACATAGTATATGCTCAAGGCATTCAATGAACTGCATGTTTTCTCCCTTAAAAAATGAAAAAATATGGAGTTGTGGCTGTTTAGGAGGAAAAAGTTTTGACCATTCCTCCTAGCCCTATCAAAAGGTTCATTTTAAAGAAACATCTGCTTCCAGGCCCCGGGCTTCCCTAATAATAGGAAAAAACACCCTAAACAGGGGTGAGAAAACAGAAATGTTGTTGTTTTCTTCCCACAAAAACAAAACTTGGATGGTAGACACCTTCTCAGATAATGAGTTTTACAATCCAAAAGGACAAAAAAAAATTCACACCAATCTCCCGGATCTCCTCTTAAGACGAAAACAATCCAAAACAGAGACAACGGGATTTTCAGAGTATAGTTCAATGTTGTAGTAATAGTTTATAAAAAAACGTTGAAAACATAAGTTTGGGATAGATTCCACATTGAAACAGAAAATAACAAGTAAAATAATAGAGGAAAATTTTCAGCGGGCAATGGGTGGCTAATCCATGATTCGAACCAACTCTCCATCAAACTCTTTTGCTACCCAGAGCCCCATGTCTTGTTGAACACCCTCCTTAGATAGGAGGTATGCTTCACAGTTTTGTTCCCTATAAATGTGACAAGCATAGATTTGATTAAAATAGGATTTTAAAACTAGAACCTCATCTAATAAAGGAGTCAAAATGTAATTTAGCCATCTTTGAGATCCGTTAAACCATTTTATAATGTTCATAGAGTCGCCAAAAATTTGGGCTTCTCTCAGCTCAAAAGAGGAGAGCCAGCACAGAAGGAGATGAAGAGATTTAAGTTCTACAAAGTTATTTGTACCAGGCCCAAGGCCAATCGAAGTTTTGTACACTTTCCCAGAGGGAAAGTGTATGGTGAGGCTTGCTCCACATCTATTTTGTGGGTCAGATGCCCCATCAAAATATGCCCATGGGATGTCTCTCCTAATTTCTTCTACTTTTATGGCTCTTACATGTTGGGATTCTGTAGGTACGGGAATGAATTCAAAAATAGATACCTCTTCCGCTGCTATTAGATTGATGGGAAACAGGATGTCTTGAAAAATGACTCGATTTCTTACAATCTAGGTTCCCCATGCTACAATGAGCGGTATGTTCCTCACCCTATCGTTTGGTGATTCCTGCCACCATCGCTGCCATGCTTCCGAGATGGTTTGACCTTCCCATTTATGAGAAAACTTAAGGATCCTCATGGTTTCGATTTAAAGGCTGATATTAAAAGTATAAGTGAGAAAAATATGGTGTACAGACTCTTGACTAGACTTGCACAAGGAGCACCAACCAGGACCAATCTTTCCCCTCCGTTGAAGGAAATCCTAGGAGGGAGATTTGTTCTGAAGAATGCACTAGAAGAACAGTTTTGATTTTTCCAGACCTTTAAGCTCCCACAAAGGTTTGAACCACCACACAAACTCCGCCCATCCTTTCTATGACATTAGCCATTTGTAGCCAAATTTCGGGGTGTACTGACCCGATGGGGAGTGAACCCGCCTAAGCTCATCCTGTCTCTCCTAAATTCTGACATTTGTTCTGTGTAATTCACTGATGTACCCCTGCCACTCCTCTTTCCACCTGTCTTCAAGTTGAAGAGCCTCTTCTTCCATCCATGATTGTCTCCACATGGTTGTCTGACCATGTTGAGAAATATGGTTCAGAGTGTTGAAGCCTCGTTGATCCAGATGCTTAATTAGATCTCTAGAGAGAGCGTAGCCCCCATTGCAACCCACCCAAGGATCATGACCCATCCTTACCTGAGCACCATCCCCTTTTTGCCAAGCCATTCCCTGTTCAATGATCTTGATCGATGCAAAAATTTCTTTCCAGACAATCGAAGCATTTTTCAATTTCTTAGTAGGGAGGTGCAACCATTCAATTATTGGCATCGGGTCAATTTATTTCCTTTTAATTACTGACGACCATAGGTTTCCCAGGGTGATGAGTCTCCAACCTAGTTTTGTTTCCAAAGAAAAGGTGAAAGAAGGGAGCTCCTTGATTCCCCAACCTCCCCAAGCCTTTGGTCGCACTATTTTCTCCCATGCCACCCATGGCATTACTTGTTCTGACTTTGACCCCGACCATAAGAACCTGCTGCAAAGTTTTTTGATTGAAGAGAGCATGCTTTTTGGAACCCATGAAAGGGTTTCCCAACACACCAAGATGGCCATAGCAATGGATTTGATCAACACAAGCCTCCATGCGCGAGAGCGCCATTTAAAACTCTAGTGCTTCATCCTTGACTTAATTTTTTCCACAAGCTAGTGCCAATCCTGTATTTGGTAAGAGTCCAGCTTTAGATGGAAACCCAGATATTTCAAACTGTCATGAAGGGATTTTACTTCAAAAGGCAGCACATCTGAGATTCTATCCACCTCGGCTCGGGATATACCTTCCATGGTAATGGAATATTTCTGACTATTAATGCTTAAGCTGGTAGCCTTTAAGAAGAGGTTAGGCACCTATTTGATCCTTTAGATATCTTCTATGCTTTTGTTATTGAACAAGAGAATATCATATACAAAGAGTAGATGGGTTATGAAGAGTTTAACGGCTACCTCAATGCCTTTTAACTCTCCCCTTATTTTTGCTTCATGACTCATCAAACTGAGCCCTTCCACAGCAAGTAGAAAGAGGAGGGGGGATAAAGGACATCCCTGACAGAGACCTCTTTGAATTTGAAAAAAGGGAGTAGCAGCTCCATTAATCAAGATGGAAATACTAGTGGTTGTGATACACCCAATTGATCATGAATCCTATATGAGTTAGGAGTAAATGAAGATACATCCAATTGATTCTGTCATAAGCCTTGGATATATCAATTTTTACAATGGCTCCTTTTTTTCTGGCTTCTTTTCAAACTGTGAATAGTTTCTTGTGCCACCCCTACTGCCTCACGAATTTTCCTTCCATCCAGAAAGCCGAATTGTTCCAAAGAGATGTTTCGATAGAGGAAGGGTTTTAGATGGGTTGTTATCACCTTTGAGATAATTTTATATATGCATGTACATAGAGAGATAGGTATGAAATCATCGAAGGATTTTGGATCCTCCTTCTTGTGAATAAGGGCGAGGAAAATGGAATTTAATGGTTGATAGATCGTACCCATGCACCTTGACTCTTCGACCATTGCTAGCAGATCCTCTCCCAAAGATTCGAAGAAGTGTTGAAAGAATTCCACCGTCCATCCGTCAAGCCCTGGGCTCTTTTCCTTCTGCATTGCCTTGAGTATCCCTTCCACCTCCTCTTTCGAGATAAGCTCCATTATACTACCATTCCCTTCTTCTTCTATATATCTTGGAAAAAATTGCGCTACCCTGATCACTTCAGCTATAGAAACCTCCATAGGGGCTTTGAAAAGGGTTTTGAAGTGCTTACATCCCAAAAGAGATAAATCCTCGAAAGATCGAGCAGTACTTCCTACCTCCGTCTGCATCCCCCAAATAGTATTAATATTTTTTCTTCCTTTGGCATAATTCTGGAAAGAATCGTATTTTCATCCCCTGTTGTCAGCTAAATGGCTCTGCTTTTAAGTCACCAACTTTCTTCCTTTTCCAGCAAAATTTTCTTTCTTGATGTTTCAAGACTCTTTACTCTGTCCCTCGATTTAATGGAGGCATAACCCGCACCCTTTGGGATTTATAGTAAATAAATTTCTTCATTTATATTCTGTAGATCTTCCTCCTCCTTGAGTTTTTTGGCCTTTGCCCATTCCAAATTAGCTTTTTTCATTCTCTTGAGGTTCTCTATAAATAGCGAGCTCAAACTACCTGGCTCATCTGACCCTCCCTTCCTCCAGGTATCATGGAATAAAAGGTTGAAAGATTCATCTTTGAGCCAGGAAGATTTGAACCTCAAAGGTTCCCCCGGTTTCGTATAAGGACTTTTGAGCTCTAGGAGGATGGGCAGGTGGTCAGAAATACCCCCTTCCCGTCGGCTCCTGCCCTTCCCAACCAGTGTAAACGGATAAGGGTAGCAACTCCTTTATTGGAGAAACGTCAGCTTCTTTGCTACCCTATCCTCACCTATTCTTATGTTCCTTGAAATCTGCTGGACAGCCAGGTTTGCATCGACTAGGTGAGCGGATACCGACAATGAGGGAAAAAATCGGTGGGGATGCACGCAGAGCGAAGTTCCCCAAGGTCAGAAATCCCTCAAGGAAAAATTTACATCTCCTCCCGCTTATGGGATAGGGTTTCATGGGACTTGTGAAGAAATTGTTCTAGTACACCTTTATCAGTGAAGACATTTGAAGCCCCGAAAATCAGGTCTACAACAAGGTGGATACCCACTCGGTCCAAACCTTGGTTGGCAGCTCCTTTTCCGTTTGGTATAGTGGGTCCGACTGGGGATAATGGGACCAATTTCCCAATATGTGTGTGTGTGTTGAGAATTGATATTTATTTTTCTAAAAGTTCCTAAGTGAAATGCTTTTATTCTAATTCTAATATATAACATGCAATTGTATTCTAATTAAACAGAAACATCTAATTCTAAACTCACCCGGGATGTAATCTTTCCGTTATGTGATCTAAAATGATTTCAAATAAAAATTGGTAATAAAGATCATTCAACTGTTATAGGAAAATAATTCAATAAAGATAAACTACTTCGTATAAAAAGTTAGAGGAAACAGTTGTGGAAAACATGTCACATAATAAGCTATTCAAATATTAAGCATAAACAAAGAGCTATCACCGTACAAAAGTGCAAAATGATAACTCAAGCATTCAAGCATTAATACATAAACAACTAAACATAAATATCACTTTAACACAAAGGCAGAAATAGTTAAGAGATAAAAGTACCATTTATAACTAGTTCTACTCATGAGCTTCAAGCAATAATGACTTATCTCTTCTTAATCCAACATCCACTAAGAGTAAAAAAGTGCAACATCAGTAGTAGATATTAAACACAGATATCAATAAATCATGTTCCATTCATTCATCAAAACCTCCTCGGAGGGTGCAAAAGTGCATGTTCTGAGGACAAGTTTTTGACAAATTTCAGGACCCTTCTCTAAATGCATGAGAAGGGTTTAAATACTACTAACTAAACCTAAAAATAATTTATTACAAAAATGTAGGATATGGTTTAAATGACTGTCCTCTTTTTAGGAAAAAATAAAGCAAAACTAATACTAAATCTAAAATTAAAACTTAACAACTAACTACTTATGAATCTGTTCTTTGAAATTGCAAGTGTTCAGCATTGGTTTGAGAAGAGTTGGCTAGCTGACCTCAGATTTCAACTGTCCTGTGAAAATGGAATTGGTAAGAGCTGGCGCCATATTCTCAGTAGAATTGATGATACACTTGAGAGTCATGCACTAGCTGTGTGGTTTTACCAAACACGCCCAGTAAGAATCCCAACTTAACTTTGTTAAATTTTTAATCAATTCTGCCTTTTCTTGAGCCTTCTGTCTCTAGTTTGTCTGCAGTTGCTGTGCTTTTGGAAGGTACCCTAGATTAGTTTCAGAGATCAAATTTTCCTCGTAAAAATTTTCATTTATACAATCAATGATATTGCTTGCTACTGTGACTGCTTCTTTCGCTGCTTGCTCTGCTTTCATGATTTGTGCATCCCATTTATTGAAGAGCATTACTTTGTGATTGTTATTGATTATTGGTGCACCTGCTCTTTTCGCCTCCTCTGTTTCTTTCCAAGATAAATAGTCAGTAACTCTTTTATCAATTGAATCATAATCATGTCGTAAGTTTATGACATGATTAGTGATTTTATCACTTTCTTCACAATAAGAGTTCCACTGTGATATTTTTTGGCATAATATTTCCTGTTGCTGCAGTAGTTGATCATTTAAGGAAATAGACTTTGTGATAAATTTTGTAAGCTTGGGATCATCTTTGTGCATCTCTTGCATAACATGTAGCTGCTTCTCTTTTACAGCCAAACTGTTTTGATATCTGATCTGCATTTGTTGAAAATCTTGCTGTAATTTTTCAAGTTGTCTCTGAGCTTCATTGTTGGCATTGGCTTGTTGCAGTTGTTGTTGAAGAACTTGTACTTGATCTTCTTTTTCATTCAATAATTTTCGTACCTCAGATGCTTTATCAATGGCTGCGGATGCATATGCTCCTATGAACTGAGATAATTTGGTGAGATTTTCAGTTGGATCAGTGGTAGGATCTTGCCATATGATATCTAATTGTTCTGCATCTTGAAAGAGCACATTTTCCAATTTTATTTTCTTCCTTTGTCTTCTTACCACTGCCTCGTGTCGTGGACTATAGAATACATCAAGAGGAGGAATTTCCTCTATTTTGAGCATAAGTTCAAAGGATGGGGTAATGGGAATATGTTCCGTTTCCGAGACATTGCTAGTTATTCCTGTGACTATATTTTTTGTTTTCTGTACATTACTCACAGGTGTCTGTGTGTTCTGTCCTTCAATATTAATCAAATCATTGAATGTCTCCCATTCCTTGTCTAACTTAGTTCTGACTGATGGTTGCTGTACAATGAGAGGGGGAATATTTAACTGTGGAGAGGTTGAAACTTATTGCTGTGAAAGCTCCTTTGATTGGGCAGTATCCCTTACTGACCCTTCAATTTTATCATGATCATTGTCAAACCTCTTAGAGTGTGGAGTTATTGGAGGTTTCTTTCCCGGATTTAGACTTAGACCTATCTGCACCTGAACTTCCACTGAGACTGATACTAGGAGTTGGTTCCTTACGAGTTCGAAGCGTAATTTATCCAAAGGAATAGTAGTCAACCTCCTTTCTCTATATATTTTGAATTCTTGAAATTATGTTGGAGGAAACCGTATTTGAGCTGAATGTAGAACCTCTCTAAGTGTGATTTTCTTGCAAGCATTGGAGAGTATGAATGTTGAATAGAGTGTTGTCCTTGAGTAGCCATGATGGAATGATGGCAACCTACTTAATGAAGTTGTTCTTGATGTTGATGAGTTTATTAATGACGTAAATCTGATGTTCTACAAGTAGCTCAGAAGTACCAGAGAAAGAAATATCAGTAAGGGCCAGAACAATGATGAAAAGTGTGTGACACAAAGCATACGCGGGTTTGTTTAGGAGAAGTAGCGTATGCACGCGGAAAAGTACGTGCCAAGTCGCGTATGCTCAATTGCGCTCTAAAAGAATAAAACTAGGGGTTACTACCATGGTATTGACCCATTGTATTGAGCGCTGGATTGTCTATGTGATCCCGTCCAGGAATACCATCGGAAGTTGTGTGGTTTTGGCTCATGGTATTGTCAAAGTCTAGATCTATTTAAGGAGAAGAAATTCATTGTGCAATTGGTGTGCATGAGTCTGGGTTTGAATATATACTTCACTCTGAAGTATGTCTGAATGGAAAGGGTAACAGTTTGATGATAGATCTGAATCTATGATGCACCTATGAAGAAAATGATGAAGAGGGATCTCTAGATCTGAAATGTATATGTATCTTCTGGATCTATTTATGGAATGATTAGATCTGTGATCTAGCGAATCTGAGCTGAAGCAAAGAATGAAGATCTAAGTTGTTTATTTGTTCTGGAGAGCTGCACTGCCCTAACATGTCTGAAGATCTATATGCAGGTTCGTCGAGGAGGAAGCACGTATATACGCGGCTTGTATTCAGAAAAAGCACGTATGAGAATTGAAGTCAGCTTTGAAATGTGTGCAGATGTATACGCAGGTTGGTATTTGTGAAAGCGCGTATATACGCAGGTTCAGTGAAGAAAAAGCGCGTATGTAATTTAGGGTTTGTTGAAGTATGTGGTATGAAATGTCTGATCTGTTCTGCTATTCTACTGCTATCTGTCAATGATGATCTGGGTTGTTCGAATATTGATTATCCTGCTATAAGAGCAAGTTGTTGGTTTGATGAATGTTCCTTGAGCTTAATTGTGTGGGTTGGATCCAGTATGAAAATTGATGAAACGTGGTCCATAGAGGTGTTGAGGGTTGTAGCCTTCAGTTAGGGGGTTGTAGCTCCCTTCCAGGTGAGGCTGGTAAACGAGAGAAGGGGGTCGTAGCTCCCTTCCAGGAGAGGCTGGTAAACGAGAGCATGGGGTTGTAGCTCCCTTCCAGGAGAGGATGGTAAACGAGAGAAGGTTGTAGCCTTCTGCAAGTGGGTGCCTGCGTGTTGGTATGAGTCTGCGCCTGTACATGGTTGTAAGATGTTTTCTCTATAATAAAATATTGAAGGCTGAGACAACGGCAGCGGTGGTTTTCTCCCAACTTGGGTTTCCACCTAAAATCTTGGTGTTCATGTGTGTTGCTTATGTGTGATGGTTTATTCTGTTATTACTGCACATGCTTAATGTTATCTAAACATTACTGTTAACTAAACATACGATGAATGAATGATGCATAGACCTAAGTAGGAAAATCGTACATAATAAGATCTCTGTGTATACGCGAGTTTTATGAAGGATATCCACGTGTATACGCTTGTTGAAACTGGTAAAGTAGCGTATGGGTTTTAGTGAATGGAAAAGTAAAAAGTTTTGAGTAAGTCCTAAATACTGATTCACCCCCCCTCTCAGTATTTTTCCCAACAATTGGTATCAGAGCAGGTCCTTCTGCAGAAGCTTGATCGCTTGAAGGAGATCCGTCACAATGGGAAAGAAGCAAAAGAAGAAGGCTACTCAAAAGGCGATATCTCAGATCTGGAAAAATCAAATAAGAAGAATGAAGAACCCCTATCATTTGAAAAGGAAGGACTTGAAGCAGAAATCATCTCTCTCAAAGAAGATATGGAAAAATCAAATAAGAAGAAGGAAGAGCTGTTACAAACATGTGAAGAACAAGAAAATTGGTTGAAGGAAGAAATTTTAAAATTGAATGATCAAGTAGAAGAAGGAAGAAGGGTCGAAGAAAGTATGAAGAAGCAATGCCAAAAATTGGAGGTTGAGGTAAACATTCTAAAAGGTAAATTAGAAGAAAAGGATAAACTCTTGAGGTTTCAAGATAGTACTAAGATTTTGGATAATATTCTTAGTAGTCAAAGGTCTCCTTCTGTTAAATTTGGTCTTGGTTTTCATGAAACTGTTAAAGGAGAATCTAGTTCACAAGGAAGTGCTAAAGATTCAAAGGATGTCAATGCAAAACCTGAAGAGTTGAAAGAAACAAGAAGTCAACCGACAATCATGAACACTCAAAGGAAATCATTCAATAATGTTGAATGCTTTAAATGTCATAACTATGGGCATGTTGCAGCCAGTTGCAGGAGCAGATTGTTTCAGTCACAAACAAGCAGATTCTACACAGAAAGGTACTCAGGTGTCTTCAAGGGGTATTGTTTTTCATGCAGCAAGTATGGTCATAAAGCAGTTGATTGCAATAGAAGGAAGAATAGAACAACACATTATGATCCTTATGCTTACTTTTCTGGTCACATAAGATGCTATACTTGTAACAAGTATGGACATGTAGAAAAAGAATGCAGGATGAATAGATCTGAAAAATTGGAGAACTTCCAGCACACAATAAGAAAGTTCAAGCAAAGTTGGAAAAAGAAGGAGGACCAGTCAGAAACATAGGGAATATTGACCCTACTGCAGTCATCCGCTTCTAAATCTTACTTCTCTTAATGACTGCAGGAGTGATGTGAGATACATTATAGGGATTAGTAATGTATCGTCACAGGGGGAACAATGTATGGTGATTCCCATGGTTGGTTTGGTTATTCTGGTTATGTTTATTTCTGACAGAGCATCTGATGTGAAGAAGATAGGTACAGGTGGTACAAATTCAGGGGGAGATGAAGGAATGTGAATTTTTCAATGTTTCACTTTCCATACGCGGGTTCTGTGAACTAAAGCCGTGTATACACGCGAGTTACAGTGGATACAGTCGCGTATGCATTTATGACAAGGAAAATTAGTACGACAGTTGAAGATCAGGAGCACAGGTTCAGGGGGAGCATCAGTCTGACTAATAATGATTGTATTATTGGCACTGTATCTGCTTATTTCTCAGTTCTAAATGATGATGACATGATACATGGTTTCTTATGATGAGATTATGGATGAGCCCTGTTTGATTTTTGCTGAAGAGTATTCTTTGTTTTCACACATGGATGAGATGGAAGTCTTATGATTCAGAGATAAGGACAGATCATGCAGAGATTGTTGCTGATAACTTGATGTTGAAAGAGTTTCAGGTTGCACAAGCTAAGGAGGAGCCTTGGTCATATGGAAAGGATGCTTGGATGCACATTTTCAGGGGGAGCATTAGCCTTGCTGAGCGTAATGCATTGTTGGCATTATGATGATTCTGAAATAAGATCTCTCTCTCTTGAGGTCTTTCTGGTACTGGTCATAAAAAGTCATATTTTTAATTTGATGAAAAAGGTCATGTTGAGAATTATGATGTAAAATTGTAATATTCAGTCATGTAAGGACTTGATCAAATATGTAAACCCACTTGGTTGGGTACTTGAGTCAAAATGTGTAAACCCTCTTGGTTGGGTAGTTGAGTCAAATTGTGTAAACCCACTTGGTTGGGTATTTAAGTCTCATATTTAAATCCACTTGGTTGGATCTTTTATGTAAGTATGAGTCCTTGGTGATAGGAAGGTCATAGAGTCATGTACTTCATTGAAAAATATGTTTGAAGATTCAGCATGAACTCAGGGGGAGCATGGTAACTTCAGTGCACATCAGATCTACAACGCTCTTCTATCTACATGAGGAGAAAACAACCTTGTGTTGGTTTTGATCCGCCCTTTGCCCTTGATGTCAAAGGGGGAGAGTGACATGGTGTTTGAATAGGGTAGAATATCATTATTCTTAATGTATCTATCTGTTGTGGTATCAAGCACCATCGTGGTTGCCATCAAGTCCAAAGGGGGAGATTGTTGGCAATATGATGCAGAGTGTTGTCCTTGATGGCAACCCACTTGATGAAGATGATGGCAACCTAATTAATGAAGTTGTTCTTGATGCTTGATGAGTTTATTAATGATGTAAATCTGATGTTCTACAAGTAGCTCAGAAGTACCAGAGAAAGAAATATCAGTAAGGGCCAGAAAAATGATGAAAAGTGTGTGACACAAAGCATACGCGGGTTTGTTTAGGAGAAGTAGCGTATGCACGTGGAAAAGTACGTGCCAAGTCGCGTATGCTCAATTGCGCTCTAAAAGAATAAAACCAGGGGTTAATACCATGGTATTGACCCATTGTATTGAGCGTTGGATTGTCTATGTGATCCCGTCCAGGAATACCATCGGAAGTTGTGTGGTTTTGGCTCATGGTATTGTCAAAGGCTAGATCTATTTAAGGAGAAGAAATTCATTGTGCAATTGGGGTGCATGAGTCTGGGTTTGAATGTATACTTCACTCTGAAGTATGTCTGAATGGAAAGGGTAACATTTTGATGATAGATCTGAATCTATGATGCACCTATGAAGAAAATGATGAAGAGGGATCTCTAGATCTGAAATGTATATGTATCTTCTGGATCTGTTTATGGAATGATTAGATCTGTGATCTGGCGAATCTATGCTGAAGTAAAGAATGAAGATCTGAGCTGTTTATCTGTTCTGGAGAGCTGCACTGCCCTAAAATGTCTGAAGATCTATACGCAGGTTCGTCAAGGAGAAAGCGCGTATATACGCGGCTTGTATTCAGCGAAAGCGCGTATGGGAATTGAAGTCAGCTTTGAAATGTGTGCAGATGTATACGTGGTTTGGTATTTGTGAAAGTGCGTATATATGCAGGTTCAGTGAAGAAAAAGCGCGTATGTAATTTAGGGTTTGCTGAAGTATGTGGTATGAAATATCTGAACTGTTCTGCTGTTTTACTGCTATCTGTCAATGATGATCTGGGTTGTTCGAATATTGATTATGCTGCTATAGAGCAAGTTGTTGGTTTGATGAATGTTCCTTGAGCTTAATTGTGTGGGTTGGATCCAGTATGAAAATTGATGAAACGTGGTCCACAAAGGTGCTGAAGGTTGAAGCCTTCAGTCAGGGGGTTGTAGCTCCCTTCCAGGAGAGGCTGGTAAACGAGAGCAGGGGGTTGTAGCTCCCTTCCAGGAGAGGCTGGTAAACGAGAGCAGGGGTTGTAGCTCCCTTCCAGGAGAGGCTGGTAAACGAGAGAAGGTTGTAGCCTTCTGCAGGTGGGTGCCTGCGTGCTGGTATGAGTCTGCGCCAGTACATGGTTGTATGATGTTTTCTCTATAATAAAATATTGAAGGCTGAGACAACGGCAGCGGTGGTTTTCTCCCGACTTGGGTTTCCACCTAAAATCCTGGTGTTCATGTGTGTTGCTTATGTGTGATGGTTTATTCTGTTATTACTGCACATGCTTACTGTTAACTAAACATCTGATGAATGAATGATGCATAGACCTAAGTAAAGAAATAAATGCATAATAAGATCTTTGTGTATACACGAGTTTTATGAAGGATATCCGCGTGTATACACTAGTTGGATTCAACAAAGTAGCATATGGGTTTTAGTGAATGGAAAAGTAAAAAGTTTTGAGTAAGTCCTAAATACTGATTCCAATTCTCCCGCATTTTTCCCAACAGAACATGTCATCAAAACAATCATCTTCTTTAGAAAAAACTCTTATTTTGACTACAATAGTGAAATTTTTAACAATATCATAGGGGTCGAATGGTCTTCTTGGAAATTTGAACAAATGTAAACATGTAATATTGTTTACTTCTTTGAATGCATGACCAATATCAAATAATGAAAAGGCCCCACAGGCCACAGGAAATTGTGGCCAGATAGCCTTCTTTTTGTCCTTCAAATCTTTAGTCAAACCTCCTTCTCCACAGGTTTGATAAGCAATTTCCCGCGCCATGAGTTTGTCAGGGACATACAAAGGTAAAACATGAGGGGAAGCAAAACTTCCAAATACCCTAACATATGTAAACAATTCTTCTCCAACCCATCTCGCAACAGGTAGTATGTCTACCTCTGCTTCAGGAGAAAACCTTGGAGCATCTTTATCATATAAAATTTTGTACAGGGGCAACATGATTCCATGGCAAATCTTGTAAAAATAGGGAATGAACTCTAAATCCCACAACTCTTTGTGACAAACATGAATGGGTAGGGGATCTTGAGTTGTCCATTTCCAACCCATTAAAGGAAACTTAGAAACATAACAGATTGAATCCATTACATAAGCAGATAAGTAAAAAGGGGGATAAATTCTCTGAGAAATAGTTCTTTTGGACCGATAATTCAAAATAGCTGTGGCTAAGTTGTCAGATAATATCTTAGCCCAATTCACAATAGTAGCATTAACAGCAGCATTCAATAATGGTAGCCATTTAGATGAAAATTTATTAATGTCTGGATTTCCAAAAATGCTACAGAGCATAGCAGCAGCAAAACAATACGGAGAAGTGAGAGAACCAATACTATACATACTGTGTTTATCCTTTTTTAGTGGTTCATCTCTCCTTGACCAATCCTTGGTTCATTCTGCCAAGTTTTCATTTTCTTTGGCAAACTTCTCCATGAACTGTTTGTTATAAGTCGCCTGTGGCTCCGGCAAATGATACATGAGTCTCAAATCCCGTGGAGTAAATGAACCAATGAGTTCTTGACCCTTAGTCTTAAACTGTCTATTTGTAATATCTGTGTTGTCCAGTACCCATTTAACCATGTCCGTGTATGGAAGTATTTTAGGCCTTGCTGCTATCCGGTGCAAAAATGAGCAGGCTAGCTCTGTAATAGACGCTTCAGATGACCCATGTGAGCCTGCAGTGGCTGTAACCTCCATTACTCTGGGGTTCTCTTCCTCAAGTAGATTATACATGCCCTCCCAAGTAGTAATACCAGCGTCTTTGTTACAAGCGGTGTCTGTATACAAGGGAGTCATTTCTTTCTCTTCAGAACTCAGAGCCTTGTCTTTCTTTCCCATTATACTCTGAATATTGCTTTGTATAGTTCTTTGTTCTTCACTCCTACAGTTTATGAATTAAGTGAGAATAATGATAAGAAAAAGGTGAAGTGAAAATTTTAAATTCTGAAGACGTATAAAATATACCACCTTACGTGAAATGGCTCTTCGATCACAACAAAACCAAATTTCATTAATGATTGACAACCAATTCATTGATTAACATTAAAGTGCATAACGAGATCTCGATTTATGGAGAAAGATTCTTCGTACGAGCCTTAAGGACCTGCGATAAGGCGATTTGCGATTTGCTTCGCAATATCGCAGATCGCAGTATCGCACATCGCAATATCGCAATATCGCAATACCGCCACATCGCAATATCACTTTATCGCAATATCGCAATATCCCTGAAGCGGAACATGTGACAATCATCCGTTAACATATTTTTGCGACATGCGATTTGCGATATGTGCCATTGCATATCAGTGATTTTGAGGTTTTTAGCATAAGTGATATTTGAGACATGCGATGCGATGAATATTTTTCATGCATAGTTTCGTATCGCAATATCGCAATTTTAGAATTCTGCTTGTAAAGAGATATCCATTACTTTTTTGCGATGCGATATTCCTTTAAGGAATGATTTTATTCTATCTTATCATAAAACTTAAGCTTTTTAGATTTTTTCAAGAGGTATTTTCCTAAGTTTATGATATTAAGTTTTATTGAACAAAGAATACAAGTACTAATTGATTTTTAGATTTTTTGACTAAGGGTCCCCTCTTATTTAGTATTATCACTAATACTAAATAAGAAGGGGGGTTGTTGCTGGCCACAACAATTGGCGATTCACTCGGAAGAACCAGTTATCTCTGCTTTTCTTTTGAATTTTCTAAACTTTCAAAATAGAAAATTTTCCAGAAAATCAAACTTTATAATAAAAAGACAAAGTACATTATGCTTTTATCTATCAATGATATTTCGTTTCTTCTATATTCAACTTTGACTATTTACTTCCTCAAGCTATTCCTTGTATCTATATCAGTCACTACTTAGTTTATAGAGATAAAAACAAAGACATCTCTGTAAATAATTTTTAACTATGCTCATTTGTCGTAGGTAGAGCCTCTGCTGCCAGCAAGCGTTTATAGCCTCGACAGGGTTACCTGTTACCCAGCAATGATCCTGTATCCTACTTAGAGAAATATACAATTTTCAAAGAGAAATCCATATCCACACTTATTGCTTTTATTTTCTTTTTATCCTTAAAGAACAATGTCTTGGTTTGGTAGCCAATTTATGACAGTGCCATTCACTTGATTTATAACTTTGTTGAACAAGCTGGCTCATGATGAGACCCCTTTTCTTTTGATTGCAACAATCTTGAGTCATTGCCCTGTTGTGGTATGCAGTATTGGCAAAGTCAGCAAGCTATAATATCTATGATCATGATAAGTCGGATCGTGATGAGACCTCTTACTCTTTAAGTTAAAGTGTATCATTGGATTATTCCCTGAACGTTGTAATTTCCTAGGTGGGGAGGAAGTCATTGTTTCCTTAAGATAGCTCTGGACGACAATGGTAGAGTTTTTTGGAAAGAGCTTTTCTACAGAGAATCTTCATTTTGTTATTGATACCTTTTATTGGACTGATATAAAACAATTTCCCACTAAAGGTCGCTTTTTATCAAAATTTACAAGGTTGAAACTAGTATCATTTCTAGGCCTAGAGCCTTTAACTGTATCTTTCAATAATAATGATCAATTTTCTAGAAGAATTCTATTTATACAAGTGAAAAAACAAAATCTAAAAGAGAATTTGTGTCTTTTTTGTGAATTCCAAATGTAACCATTTACAACTGGTTTTATTATGAAAATAAAGAAAACTAATCTACAAAATAGAAGAATGATCTCTTATGGAAAATATTTTTTGAGGATCTGTCCGTTAACAGGAAAAGACTCTCTTTTCCTGTTAAATCCTGTAACATAAAAGTAGATGGACCTATTACTTCTGCGTTTTGGAAAGGGCCAAGCCACATTCATTGAAATTTCGTATGTTTCCCTTTTTCCTCATGAGCCTTGTCCCATTTTAAAACTAGATCTCCCATCTGAAAGTCCTTTCTGGATATCATGTTTGAATCAAAAGAAGCTTTTACTAATGCTTGGTGATGAGCATGAGTTATTTTGGCCTGTTCTCGTTGTTCTTCTAGCTTAATTATTTCCAACTGCCTTAGTTGTAAGGAAGAAGTTGGTGCTTCATCAATATATTGAACTAAGGCCAAAGAAGGAATTGTTATATGAGTTGGAAGAACCACTTCTTTCCCATCAACTAAATTAAAGGGAGAAGTGCCAATGGAGGCTTTCTGCGTTATTCGATCTGCCCATAAAGCATATATTAAAGACTTATGCCAATTTTTATGATTTTGATCAATGGTTCGCTTAATGATTCTGATTAAGTTTTTATTTGTAGATTCAGCTAACCCATTTCCCTGTGGATAATAATTGGCAGAGTATTTAAGTTTAAAACCTCTTTTAAGTGCAAATTCAGTCATAGCATTACCAGAAAAATATGATGCATTATCAAACATTAAAGCAAAAGGTAAACCAAACCTGGTGATTATGAACTGATCTATGAATTCAATGATATGCTCGGCATTAGCAATCTTGAGAGGAACTGCTTCTACCCATTTAGTAAAATAATCAGTTGCTGTAAGGATATACCTATGTTGTTTAGAAGAGTGAGGAAATATCTCACCTATTATGTCCAATCCCCATTGATCAAAAGGTTGTTCAATATGGACTGGTTGTAATGGAAATGATGGTTTCTTTTGTCTTCCAGCAGCGGTTTGACAAACTTGACATTTCCTTACGTAGCTATGTGAGTCTTTGAATAGTGTGGGCCAGTAATAACCTGCGTGGAGAATTTTATGTGCAGTAGTATCTCCAGCATAATGTCCGCCTGCTGGTCCATCATGGAGTTCCTGCAAGACTTTTTCAGCTTCAGATTTCTCAAGACATCTAAGGAGAACAAAATCATAATTCATTCTAAAAAGAACATCATTCACAAGCTGATATTGTTTAGCTTTCAACCTTAGAGCTCTTTTCTTGGTGTAATTGAGATTTGGAGGAGCATATCCATTCTTTAGATAAAATATGATATCAACATATAATGATTCAACATCGTTTAGGCTTACCTCATACATTTGTATCTCTGCATATGGTTTTTCAGAAATAAGCGATGCTCCAGCTAGTATTTTGCAAAAGCCTTGACCTCTTACAATATTTGCTGGTTTGATTTCTACATCATATTCTTGTAAGGCAGTAACCCAATTGGCTCTTTTCTCACCCACATCTTTCTGGACTAAAATATTTCTTACCGCTGGAAATAGTACTATGATTTTTGTATGGGTTTTAAGTAGAAAGGGTTTGAAATATTTAATTTCTTTGAAAACAGCATAAGCTTGTTTATCTACATCTGAATAATTCAACTCAGCTCCCTGTAAATTTGAATTGAAGAAAGCAATTGGGGCTTCTGCCTTATCTTGATTTGCTTGAGTAAGTATCGCAGCATAATATTTATCAGAGGAGAATGTATACAAAATAAAAGGATCGGAAAAATTTGGAGTTGCTAAAGATGGAGCATTAACAATTGCTTGTTTGATCAGATTGAATGCCTCATATTCATTTTGGCCCCATTTGAAGTTTGAATTCTTTTTAATCATTGCTTGTAAAGGAGATACAATTCTTGAAAAATCTGGTACAAATCTCTTTACAAAATTAATTTGGCCGAGAAAAGATTGCATAGCTTTCTTGTTGTGAGGTAAAGATATTTCAGAAATCTCCTTGATTCTATCAGGATCAATATGAATTCCAGATTTTGACACTATGAATCCAAGAAGTTTTCCTTCACTTAATGCAAAAAAGGATTTTTTTGGGTTAAGTGAAATTCCATACCTTTGACAATGTTGGAAGATCTGCTTCAAATCTTTAAGATGATTGCTTCGTTTTTTGGAATATACAGTTATATCATCCAAATAGATTACCACTGATTTGTTAACTAATCCCTTGAAAGCGATGTCCATGGCTCTTTGAAATGTGGCACTAGCATTGATCAGACCAAAAGGCATCTTTTGATATGCATAAGTGCCCCATTTGGTTCTAAATGTAGTTTTCAATTGATCATCAGGATGGACCAATACTTGGTTGTAGCCAGAGAAACCATCTAAGAAAGACATTAATTCTGATCCTGCAACTGCCTGCAATATTTGCTCCATAGGAGGCAAAGGAAAATTATCTTTTTGGCAGGCTTTGTTAAGATTTCGAAAGTCAATGCAAATTATAATGTCTCCATTCTTCTTTCTAATGGGAACCATATTGGAAACCCATTTATAATGTAGAATGGGAAAAATAATCTTGGCTTTCAATAACTTATTGAGTTCAAATTTGATCTGATTTTCTAGATTGGGATGGATCTTTCTCAGCTTTTGTTGGACAGGTTTTTCATCGTTTATCATTGGGATAGTATGTTGGATGATAGAAGTGTCATAAGTTTTGAGTTCATCGTAGTTCCAAGCAAAGACACTTTTGTATTGTTTCAAAAGACGAACATACGCTAATTTTTCTTCAGGAGCTAGGCCACGGCCTAGGTTGATATTCTATGGTTTGGTATCGGTTCTTAGATTTACTAATTCATAGTTCAAAGTTGAACTTTGCAGTTTTGAATTGGTAGATCTTTTGAATCGATCTTTCAAATCATAAAGGTCTTCTAACTTGACTACTGACTTTGGCATAGCATTATTAGTGCTATCTTGTTGCAATTGTCTGTCATGTTGGTTCTCATCAATTATCTGATTGGTGTAAGATCCTTCAGATGTGAGGAAGCTTACAATATCAGGATCATCATTGAAAATCATCCAATTGGTAATGTTATCAGGAATCGAGGGTCTAAAGATTAATTCGATTGAAAATTGATCAGGGCTATAGTCTTCTGAAGGAATGAGCTTGGAAGCTACGTTAGCTAGGAGGTCTGCACTAGCATTCTGGAGTCTGGGGATTGATGAAATATTAAATGCTATAAAGTGTTCAGTCAGATCTTGAACTAAAGATTGATAATGCTTTAAATGACCTGATAAACAATGTATAGTATTGCGTACCTATCTGATTACAATTTCAGAATCTCCGAAAACTTGTAGATATTTGATGTCTAATCCGATTGCTTTGTATAATCCTTGGACTAAAGCCTCGTATTCTGCAATATTATTGGTGCAATCGAACTCGAGTCTGCAAGTTAGCATAATTTTATTTCCCTCTGGACTAACCAACACACATCCTGCTCCTGCTCCTTCATTAGACTTAGAACCATCAAAAAATAACTTCCAAAATAAAGATTTATTTACAGGAGTATCTATAAAATTAATACATCTAGAACTATCTGTTTGAGAAAAATTTTCTATTTGAGATAAAAAAAAATGTTCTAAGTAAGGTGAAGTATGAGCATTGAAATTTCCTAAGAAAGAATCAACTGAATAGTTGCCAATGATATTATTGTTGTATGCAACTGGTTCATTTTCTCCTTCCAGTTCTGTTACTAACTGATGTTTTTCTCGCTCAACCTTTATCTGATTTGGTTTACCATTGTAAGGAAGCCACATGTGCGACCAATCAGTTGCAAAGTATCCATGAAGTTTTTCTGACCAATCTCTGCTAAGAATTAAGCCATAAAATTCTGGAATATCTGCAACTAAAATGTCGATAACTTGACATACCTTTGGATTAGATGACAACCTTATGGTAACCTGATTTAATTCGCCAATCACTTCAACTTGCGATCGATCTAGCTGGACTATGTGCACAACAGATTTTTGTGGTTGAATGTTCAACTTTGCACATATTGATTTTGGTAGAATATTAGATGAAGCTCCAGAATCCACTAAACAATTATGCAATTTTTTATTGAAAACTTCATAAGTAAGAAGAAATGGAGGAGTATGAGATCTCGACCTTCCTCCAATTAAAGCAATATTTTCTAGATCAACTTTACTAATCGCATTAGTTGGAGGTCTTCCCATCTCGTTGGAAGCTTGAGAGATTACAAGATCGGGCAAAGGTTTTTCTGGTACAGCATATAATTCTTTCAAAAGTACCTTTTGCTGGTGTTTTAACTTTCTCAATTCATAAAAAGTGATGTTAGCCCTAGTCTTCTTCATGTCTTCTATGATATTATACTCCATTTCATCCGAAACGATCAGTGTTTTTGATGGAGTTGATGAATCTGTTTGGACTGGGCTAGTTTGAGTTGCTTTGGATGTCGTTTTCTTGGATGCAACTTTATCCTTAGTCATTGAGCTTGCGCTCTTTGGCTTAGGAGTAGGTTGAGGAGGATCAAGTTGATTTCTACTTCGAGTGCTAACTGGGGATGCTTCTTGATCTTCCTCATCTGGGAGGATGAAATCCCACATACCTTGTACTTTTACAACTTCTTCTTCATCGGTAGTTTCTTCAGTAGCAGTTTCCTCTTCTTCTTCTTCTGATTCAGCATTAGTAATAACATTTGGTGGCTTTGGATCAGTTGAAGGGTTTCTTCTAAAAGGCTTGAAAGAATTTTTAGAAGATGTTTCTACCACTTGTTTCTTAATGTCAACCATTTTTTTAGACATGGTTTTCAAAACTTTCTGCAATCCTTCTAAATCAAATGGATCTTTCGATTGTTTTTTCTTGGGGTCTTCCTTAAAAGTAACCTTCTTGGATTTTCGTTCTTCTATCACATTTTTCTTTTCTAAAGCAATGATACGTTTCTCTACTGCTATTGCTTCCTTCATATTGTCTGCTAAAGTTGTTTTGTTAGCCCTATCAACGAAGATTGCTATGTTTGATGGTAAAGCAGAGATGTACCATTCACTTCGCACTTCTTCGCTAGGCTTGGAGGCAGTAGGAATTTTATTTAACAATTTATTGAAACATGAATTAAAATCCTTGATAGGCTCTTTTGACTCAGCTCTAAGATTAGACAAGTCATTGATCAGTGTCGCTGTAGACCTGTCATCACCAAACTTAGTCAAAAATTGATCTTGAAAGATATCCCAACTAGTAATAGATCCAGATGGTAATGAGAAATACCATGATCCAGCTGCTCCTTGTAAAGTATAGGGAAAAAGTTGGACGACAACGTCTTCATTAGTAACTCCATTGAGATTTATGGACAACATAAAGTTATTTATATGTTCTTCTTCTAGCATGCTTGCTTCAGGATTAAACTTAGGCAGCCATTTTTCAAGATGGGCCGGTATTTGACTCAAGGGTTCAGGCATTAAAACTTCCCCTGGGTTATTCCATGGAGAGGCCATCGCTGAACTACCAACAGAGGAAAGTGCAGAAGATGATCCCTGCGGTTGGGAAGATGAGGATATTACGATTCCAAATGTTTGAGAAGGAGATGTGGAAGTTCTGGTGGACTGACGGATGATAATCTAAAGTGGAGGAGTGGATTGTTGACTTTGCGGTGAAGAGGTTGAGATGGATGATGATGATGAAAGAGTCTCACTATCAGACCCTTTAGGTGATTTCCTTGCTCTCTTCCTTGTAGGTAGAGGTAACTCAGTTGGCTGAATGCCAAGCTTTTCACTCTATAATATGGTAAAAGGATGGGCAGGGTTATATTGCGAAGTCAAACTACCTTGAGATTTATCAGATATTTGAGGTGATATTGAAAATCGCTGAAGTTTATGAATCAAATATTCAAATTCAGGATGTTCAATAGTAGATTCTTCTAAAAATTCAGTGTTTGTAGTAGTGGCTATTGTTCTTTCGACTTCTGGCTCTAGATTTAAAGATTCTATGTGCGATGGAGAAGTCGGGAGAGATGATGAGGGCAATTTACTCTTAGAATGGTATTTAGATTTTGAATTACTTTCCATTCATAGTTCGGAGCCCTCCTTCTAGCACCAAATATGTTGAAGCCCCGAAAATTGGGTCTACAACAAGGGGGATACCCACCCGGTCCGGACATTGGTTGGCATCTCCTTTTTCGTTTGGTATAGTGGGTCCAACTGGGGATAATGGGACCAGTTTCCCAATATGTGTGTGTGTTGAGAATTGATATTTCTTTTTAAAAGTTCCTGAGTGAAATGATTTTATTCTAATTTTAATCTATAACATGCAATTGTATTATAATTAAATAGAAACATCTAATTCTAAACTAACCCGGGATGTAATCTTTTCGTTATGTGATCTAAAATGATTTCAAATAAAAATTGGTAATAAAGATCATTCAATTGTTATAAGAAAAGAATTCAATAAAGATAAACCACTTTGTATAAAAAGTTAGATGAAACAGTTGTGAAAAACATATCACATAATAAGCTATTCATATATTAAGCATAAACAAATATCTATCACCGTACAAAAGTGCCAAATGATAACTCAAGCATTCAAGCATTAATACATAAACAACTAAACATAAATATTACTTTAACACAAAGGCAGAAATAGTTAAGAGATAAAAGTACCATTTATAACTAGTTCTACTCATGAGCTTCAAGCAATAATGACTTATCTCTTCTTAATCCAACATCCACTAAGAGTACAAAAGTGCAACATTAGTAGTAGATATTAAACGCATATATCAATAAATCTTGTTCCATTCATTCATCAAAACCTCCTCGGAGGGTGCAAAAGTGCATGTTCTGAGGACAAGTTTTTGACAAATTTCAGGACCCTTCTCTACATGCATGAGAAGGGTTTAAATACTACTAACTAAATCTAAAAATAATTTATTACAAAAATGTAGGATACGGTTTAAATGACCGTCCTCTTTTTAGGAAAAACAAATAAAGCAAAATTAATACTAAATCTAAAATTAAAACTTAACAACTAACTACTTATGAATCTTTGAAATTGCAAGTGTTCAGCATCGATTTGAGAAGAGTAGGCTAGCCAACTTCGGACTTTAACTGTCCTATGAAAACGGAATTGGAAAGAGCTGGCGCCATCTTCTCGGTAGAATTGATGATACACTTGAGAGTCATGCACTGGCTGTGTGGTTTTACCAAACACGCCTAGTAAGAATCCCAATTTAACTTTGTTAATATTTTAATCGATTTTACCTTTTCTTGAGCCTTCTGTCTCCAGTCTGTCTGCAGTTGCTGTGCTTTCGGTAGATACCTTGGAGTAGTTTCAGAGATCAGATTTGCCTCGTGCAAATTTTCATTTATACAATCAATAATATTGCTTGCTGCTGTGACTGCTTCTTCCACTTCTGGCTCTGCTTTTTTGATTTGTGCATCCCAATTATTAAAGAGCATTTCCTTGTGATTGTTATTGATTATTGGTGCACCTGATCTTTTCCCCTCCTCTGTTTCTTGCCAAGCTAAATATTCAGTAACTCTTTTATCAATTGAATCATAATCATGTCGTAAGTCTACGACATGATTAGTGATTTTATCACTTTCTTCACAATAAGAGTTCCACTGTGATATTTTTTGGCATAATATTTCTTGTTGCTGCAGTAGTTGATCATTTAAGGAAATAGACTCTGTGATAAATTCTGTAAGCTTGGGATCATCTTTGTGCATCTCTTGCATAACCTTTGGCTGCTTCTCTTTTTCAGCCAAACTGTTTTGATATTCGATCTGCATTTGTTGAAAATCTTGCTGTAATTTTTCAAGTTGTCTCCGAGCTTCATTATTGGCGTTGGCTTGTTGCAGTTGTTTTTTAAGAACCTGTACTTGATCTTCTTTTTCATTCAATAATTTCCGTACCTCAAATGCTTTATCAATGGCTGCAGAGGCATATGCTCCTGTGAACTGAGATAATTTGGTGAGATTTTCAGTTGGATCAGTGGTAGGATCTTGCCATATGATATCTAATTGTTCTGCATCATGAAAGAGCACATTTTCCAATTTTCTTTTCTTCCTTTGTCTTCTTACCACTGCCTTGTGTCGTGGACTGTAGAATACATCAAGAGGAGGAATTTCCTCTATTTTGAGCATAAGTTCAGAGGATGGGGTAATGGGAATATGTTCTGTTTCCGAGACATTGCTAGTTATTCCTGTGACTATATTTTTTGTTGTCTGTACATTACTCACAGGTGTCTGTGCATTCTATCCTTCAATATTAATCAAATCATTGAATGTCTCCCATTCCTTGTCTAACTCAGTTCTGACTGATGGTTTTTGTACAATGAGAGGGGGAATATTAAATTATGGAGAGGTTGAAACCTGTTGTCGTGGAAAGTTTCTGGGTAGTATTCTTTACCGACTCTTCACTTTTATCCTGTTGTTGAGAAGGTAAACTTCGACCAAGGATGAGTGCTGATCCTACTAGCCCAGCAAGGGTCTAGCAACAAACAAACAATGTCATGACGCAGGTTCCTAATTACGAATGAAAAGGCTGGAGATAGAAGCCTACCTGGATTCCAACGCTAGGATCTGAAGAAGAAGCGTCCCCGTTCCTCAGCCTCGGCAGATCACAATCCCTCCACGATCTCCGCGGATGAACACCCGCACATAGAAGAAACGAACAGATACAAGCATAGAAACCAGCATACGTAACTAAACATCAGTCAGAAAGGACATTACTCGCATTAACATGATGGAAAACGGAGTGGAACCATAATCATAATCATCTATTAAATAACCAGCGAAGAAAGATTACAACCAAGTTCCGACGTCGCGGTCTCCCGGTCTCCTTCGGACGGGTCTCCAATCGTCCACGTCTCGCAAAGCTCGCCAAGGAAAGGGAAAACCTCTCCAGAGTCTCGTGACAATGGTCTCCTTACTTGAGTCAGCCTTAGGGGAAAGAGAGGATTCTTTACAACACAAAGGCTCTTGGGAATATGGAGATTCGGAGCTTAGGCACTTCAAGACTAGCTTGCCATGGATTTGAGCAGGCTTTTATAGATGGGGAAGGAGGGAGTTGGGATCCCTATTATTATGGGATTGGCCCTATCAACAAGGAAGGTTCCATGAGAGGTGGCAAAACCACTTCCCCTCCATAGAACTCCCGCAGCCAAACCTCCCAACTCAAGATAGGCAATGGTTTGTGAGTTTGTTGGAACTCAACTTCCGCCATCCTTATTTAAAAAACAATCCCTAAATTGGGTGGTGCGACTACGGCTCTATGACAGAGCGCCAGTTGGCGCGACCTCTTTGCAGGATTTTCCCCATTGGCGCGAGTACTGAACTGCTTGCCCGCGCCAATGCCAAAAGGGATGTTTTTCATGACTTTTGCAAGGAGATGTCTCAAGGGCAAATAAAGCTCATGCTCAGAGGGATGCATTGATGATGATTTCAAGGCATGACAATGTCCACAGGTCACAGAATGGGTCCTCCCTTGTGCGGGATGGGGAATGGTAAGGACGGTGACAAATTACTGTGTAACAGATGCCCCCTAAAGTATGAGGCCCGAGAGGGAGAGGGGTGAAATGCTTTACGAGAACATGTCCAACTGAAAGCCCGCCGTCGGAAAACCTGCGCAGAAAGATACAACTGATATCCCAAGTACATGATGTATAAGTGGTATGGACGCAGCCAGCCGAAACAGAGTATGTTATAATCCGGATCCAGGGTATGGGCGCAGCCATCCAACTAAGATCAAACAAATAGACTCAGGTATGGTCGCAGCCATCCAATCAATGAGTCATGTACATAACGATAATAATCCACAATCGCAGCCTGGATTACAACAGACACAATCCAGGGTCTTGCGCTCCATCTCGACCCAACAGAGTACAAGTTCAAGCATGTGAATATGTGAGCTGAAGTCGAACATGCAAGAACATCGTCGGATTACCAACCAATGATGAAAGTTGTTAACCGACGCGAGAGAAACCACCAATAATGACAATGGTTCTCAAGGTACTACAGGTACAATCTACGGCATGCGAATAAATGAGCTGACGTCGAACACCCGCAGAATCACTCGATCGGAGGCCAATGATGTAAACCTCTCGTCGAATGCGACGAACCTGCCATTGAGGCATGCAGGCTCCAAGGTACCATAAGGAGTCTCTAGACCAACTTCCCGGATAATGAGTTGATGTCGACAGGAAGTGACCTTGATCGAAGGTGGGCCATAATGATTCCCACATCATCGACACGAGACAGAGGAACATGATGTTTTGTTGTGAATCAGGATCGTATGAGAAACAGAGGAAGGTTGATATTTGTAGAGGCCAACTTCTCTTGAACACATGAACGGCACGACAATGGACTTGGCAGTATTTGACATCAGCGGATCAGAGGTCATGGCGACGAGGCAGTGAACAGATGAGAGGTCAAAAGAGATTACCCAAACCCATGGAAGCAAAGTGAAGCAACGAGATGAGATGTCCCCAACCCGACACGAATGCAGACAAGTGCCATGTTCAAGAGCGACATACCGCCGACGACAACGACGATGGTTCCATTTTTCCCCCACCATTTCTGGCGAGTACCCCAATTATTTTTGATAACAAGCTTGAAGGGGATAGCATATGCTTGTGATATAAGTCCGCCCTTCGGGCGAATCCATCCTGGTGCATTTAACGAGTCCCAGGAAGGAGAAACTTGGAGAACGTCATTTCGACTAGATCCAATGTCATCAGGGTTTAACGAGTCTGACAAAGGAAGAACTCAGCGTCTTTTCATGTTTAGAGAGTTTGAAAAGACAGCGGAAAAGAAAACTCCACAGGTCCCTTTTCGTAAATAGTTCCCCAGATCCGAAAAGGTAGAAAACAATAACCGGGAAAACCTCCTAGTCGCAATAGGCTAGGGTATTCCTTTTTCGTAATCAATCCATCCCGGCCCGAAAAAGGGTTAAACTTATACCGGGTGAATGTCGATTCGTGTCCATTTTAACGAGATCGAAACGACAAGGGCCTCGGCGATCTTTTCATATTTAGAGAGTCAAAAAAGAGCCGAAAGATGACTCCGGAGTGACTTTTTCGTGTATTTACCGAGTCCGAAAAAGTATAAAATACAACTCGTGTCCATCTTTTAAGTCGCAAAAACCTGTTGCTGCACATACCAAGCAAGCGTAAAATCCATTTTCGACATAACATATGCAAACATTTGATAAAAATAACTTTTAAAACTCATTTTAATGTCGAAAAAGTTATAAATATGTCTAATTGGTAAAAATAGAATTACTTTTACTATTTACCTCGGTAGAAAACAACAGTGGTCCATTTGGAGCAGAGACTTTCGTCGACGATTGCGACCAATCCAGGCAACCATTCAGCTTCTCGTCTGTCACAGGTAAGAGGCGCTCCTTTGCTCTTCATTTCCATACATTTTTTAATGATTTTCCCTTAGAAATCAACTTTGTGTGGCCACTTTTAAAATTTTAGGGCCGGGCCCATTGGCGCGGGTATCGGGCACGGACCCGCGCCAATGAGCTCTTTTTACTAAAGGGCTCGCGCCACATGGCGCGACTGTTAGCAAAACAGCCGCGCCAGCGGCCGAACCTAAATTTTCGCCTAAAATTCCGGTATTTAAACCAAATTTCTTGAATTTTGAAGCTCACCAAAGATCTAATCAGGGGTTTTTGACCATATGAATGCAGATAACCACTCAAAATGGTAATCGAATGGAAGGAACGAGAGCACGGAGATGAGGATGAACAGGCCATGCAAAGCCAGGCTTGCATGAACGCTCTTAGAGACTGTGGATTGAAAAATTTCTTCCTCACGCCATGTTTACGAGCTCAGCCCGAGCTCCTCCAATATCTAATCAGCATCTGGGATGAAAATGAACAAGTGTTCAGGCTACGAGACCAGGTGTTAGAATTGGAGGTCACTGACATTTATTTCATTACCGGATTGTCCCGCAGAGGTCCAATCCCTGTACTGACTGGGAGCAGACCATCCGGGGAAAAGATGGAACAGGTAATGGCGCGGGTGTGCCGAGGGGCACAAACAGGATCAGGAAGCAAGAAGGTATACATCTCCACCATCCCCGATCTAGCACTGAGAGTAGTTCTCCACACCATTACGCGGGCTGCTGGGTCGCAGGCTCCGCACGAGGCCACGAAGACTCAACTCCTGTTAGCCTCAGAATGTATGGGTCCCCTACTGTTCAATTGGGCAGAAGCAGTAACCATCAACATGAAAAGGCAGCTCACAAAGTGCAAACAGGGGAAACTGAAGCAGTTCGGGTATGGTTCCATCTTGGTATCGTTCATTCTAGAACGCATACCAATCTTCCAGGCCAAGGGGCCGCAGTGGCGAGTCCGGTACCACGAGAGCCGCGAATGGCTCGCTGGGCAGCACTGATGCCCAGATCTGGAGGTGGCCAACAGATGTCCTGGAGGCCAGAGTTCTTTAGGTGGCTACGGCGCCAACTGATCGTCGTGGAAGATTGGCCCTATTCGGGAACCGACTTTACCGGGGACCCAGATCTCCCACTACCAGAAGGAGATGACTGGGACGAGGAGCTGGGTAAGACCTCATATTTTTGATTTTATGTTTATATGTTTTTTTTGTTAATACACATTCGTCTTAACACAATTATATATGCATGCAGATGTAGGACCTGAGAGACCAGCCGGGATGTCTCCTATCTCTCGGAGGACACAACTCGCCCATGAGATCCAGGGGGAAGGTACCGGAGGAGAGGAACTGATCCAGAACCTCGAGGGGATTGCCCATGGGATCCCAGACTATGCCCGACTATCAGATGTACCGATGGCATACCAGCGCCATACGGTGGGAGTTCCGAACCGGATCCACCGAATCCTGAGGCGCCTAGTGCGTGCAGTGACGTGCTATCATGAGCACCATGCGGATTAGTCCTTAGGGTTTATGCCACACCTATTTTTTGAGAGACACAGTGTCTCAGGATGTACTAAGACGATTATGTATATTTTTTGAGTTTTGTGATGCACACTGTGCAAACATTTCGACACACATATATATATATATACATATGACTATTTTGGATGGATCTTTCTTTACATGTGATGATGTTTTCTATATGTCATGCAAATGTCTAATACAGATGTAATCTAATGTATCAGTTACATAACAAATGACCCAATGCGAAATGTATTCACACAATGTATCTAATCACACATTTCATTTTTACGCAAGATTAAAAGCACACATGAACACACACATATGCAAACTATGCTTGAAATGAGGAAGACGGGCATGCCCCCCAGCATGATGTCTCAATTCGAGGTGCATGCCCCCGAAGCTTCAGTCCATTGAAAATGGAGTGAAGGTTCAAAACAAAAGTCGAATTGAACATGCTCGTGTTTCATTATTTTAACGAGGTTGACACACTTAAAAGAACTGTCCTCAAACAACTTGTTTCATGTTTTAAGGAGCTTGACACAAATGGAGGAACTATGCTCCGAGAACCTTGTTTCATTTTTTAAAGAGCTTGACCCAGGGAGGGAACCGTGCTCTAACCGACTTACATCAAAATGAACAAGAAGGCGGTGCTTCCAAGAGTTCCACTCCTGATGGAAGGGAAACATCCTGGAAGTCAGGACCCAATGCCCCCAGCACATTATGCACAACGGCATCATCACTGAGCACAGGCACGGGGTAAGTGGCCACATAGTTTCATGTTTCAAGAGTCGAGAAACGATAAAAACATGACTCTATCTCTTTCAGAGTTGACACAAGCATGAAAGGACAAGCGCTTGACGGTCTTTTCAAGTTTAGGGAGTCAGAAAAGACCAAATGACTACTCAGGAAAAACTAGGCACAAAGGGTGTACCAAATATCCGTGAACTGCAATATACACCTTGGTTTCAAAAATGAAACATAAATCGACCAAGGACTTTCCGTACGTGCAGGTAGTCTCCCCGAATGCTGTGTTCGGTGTATCACGGGTATAGGGCGGCAGACTCGGCTTCCTGTGGATAAAGGATTGAAAACCTATAGGGGTCTCCCTTTATATACGCGACGGTACGGGGAGCACAAGTCCGTACTAGCGCTGTCTAAAGCCAACAGGCGAACGACAGCTGCTAGGTTTAACGATGCCGGAACACGTCTCTAGCCTAGACCTTCTAAATATGTTTCGTTAAGTTCCAATGCTGCCTTAGGTTAATTGAATAAATTTTACAGTTGATCTTCAATTAAGTTTCAATTTCCAGGCCCTATCATATGTAGTGTCTCCTAAATGCAAAGCTATATGCCACAATGCAACATTTCGTTCGATGAAAACTAATTAGAGAAGAGTTGAGAGCTTTTATACAAACGAAATGAACGGAAACCAAACAATGAGCTCTATAATGTAACTAATGCAATTGACAACTTTTCATTCAAAACACTAATCACTAGCGATATGGAAAAAGTTACAATTTGCACTAATTAACAAAAGCAAGAGATTTTTTTTTTTTGATTTTCAATGTTTAATGGCTAATATGCACTAATCAAACTTGAAAATGAATGGAGCAACTTGAGAAACGATATCCAAGAGAGCGAAACAAACACATTCCACTCAACAACACAAGCAATCAGATCCCCAAATCGACCAAAGTCTCTCAAAGCAAGAAAAAGACTCAAAAGCTTCCAATGGACCGTGTGATCCAAGTCCAAAGCAAGACCAAACGAGTTTCGAATGAAGCAATGAACAATCACCCGAAAATCGCAATGAAACAATGAACAACTACTTAGAGAATGTGGAGAATCAATCAGATAGTTGACAGGACAATCCAAACACCAAAACTCCCAAGGAGGGCTCAATGCACCAAGCCACTAGATGACCTAGGGCTTAAAACGTGAAATCGGTAGATAGAAGCAAACAACCAAAGGACAGAGGTGAATTCCCAGCCAAACAAGACTCCAACACACTCAGGCAGTCGGAAAATCAAGAAGAAAAACACTGGTCAACTTCAGAGAGCTCAAAAATGAGAAATCTCAAAAAACTTACAGGGGTGGCACGACTGTAAGAGTGAAACTGGCGCCAGAAGGCTATTGGCGCGGGTTGTACAAAGGCAACATGCGCCAAGTGGCGTGACTGTCGGGTTAAAAACCGCGCCAGTCGAGTTTCTCAACAAAAAATTAAAAATAAGCTACTCCAGAAACAGACCAATGCAAGCTAAGCAATCCAAGAAGCAAAAACACACAAAAAATCCAACCCAGAAGGTTCATCAAGCAAGGAAAAACAAGATACAAACGGCAAGGCAAGACAAAGACTCCAAGTCGTTCAGTCTGCAAACCAAACCGGAGGTCGACTGAAGTCACGCCTAGTAAGAATCCCAATTTAACTTTGTTAATCTTTTAATCGATTCTGTCTTTTCTTAAGCCTTTTGTCTCCAGTCTGTCTGCAATTGTTGTGCTTTCGGTAGGTACCCTGGAGTATTTTTTGAGATCAGATTTTCTTTGTGCAAATTTTTATTTATAAAATCAATAATATTTCTTGATGTTGTGGCTGCTTCTTCTGCCACTTGCTCTGCTTTCCTGATTTGTGCATCCCAATTATTAAAGAGCATTTCTTTGTGATTATCATTGATTATTGGTGCACCTACTCTTTTCCCCTCCTCTGTTTCTTGCTAAGCCAAATAGTCAGTTACCCTTTTATCAGTTAAATCATAATCATGTCGTAAGTCTACGACATGATTAGTGATTTTATCACTTTCTTCACAATAAGAGTTCCACTGTGATATTTTTTGGCATAATATTTCCTGTTGCTGCAGTAGTTGATTATTTAAGGAAATAGACTCTGTGATGAATTCTGTAAGCTTGGGATCATCCTTGTGCATCTCTTGCATAACTTTTAGCGGTTTTTCTTTTTCAGCTAAACTGTTCTGGTATCCTATCTGCATTTGTTGGAAATCCTGTTGTAATTTTTCAAGTTGTTTTTGTACTTCATTGTTGGCGTTGGCTTGTTGCAGTTGTTGTTGCAAAACCTGTACTTGATCTTCTTTCTCGTTCAATAATTGTCATACCTCAGATGCTTTATCAATGGCTGCAGAGGCATATGCTCCTGTGATCTGAGATAATTTAGTGAGATTTTCAGTTAGATCAGTGGTAGGATCTTGCCATAGGACGTCTAATTGTTCTGCATCATGAGAGAGCACATTTTCCAATTTCCTTTTCTTTCTTTGTCTTCTTACCACTGCCTTGTGTTGTGGACTATAAAATACATCAAGAGGAGGAATTTCCTCTATTTTGAGCATAAGTTCAGAGGATGGGGTAATGGGAATATGTTCCATTTCTGAGACATTGCTAGTTATTCATGTGACTATATTTTTTGTTGTATGTACATTAATCACAGGTGTCTGTGTGTTCTGTCCTTCAATATTGATTAAATCATTGAATGTCTCCCATTCCTTATCTAACTCAGTTCTGACTGATGGTTGTTGTACAATGAGAGGGGGAAGATTTAGCTGTGGAGAGGTCAAAACCTGTTGCTGTGGAAGCTCCTTTGACTGGGCAGTATCCCTTACTGACCCTTCACTTCTATCATGGTCATTGTAAAATTTATTAGAATGTTCTGACATTTCTCTCCCAGACTTGGATTTAGATCTGTCTGTACCTGAACTTCCAATGAGACTAATACTGGGAGTTGGTTTCCTTATGGGTTCCAGGCATAATTTATCCAAAGAGACAGTAGTTAACCTCCTTTCCCTGTATATTTTGAACTCTTGAAATTCTGCTGGAGGAAACCGTATTTGGGCCGAATGTAGAATCTCTTTAAGTGTGCCTTTTTCTTGGAACATGTTGTCAAAAAGATCATCTTCTTTAGAAAACACTCTTATCTTGACTGCAGTAGTGAAATTTTTAACAATATCATAAGGGTCGAACGGTCTTCTTGGAAACTTGAACAAATGTAAACATGTAATGTTGTTTACTTCTTTGAATGCATGGCCAACATCAAATAGTGAAAATGCCCCACATGCCACAGGAAATTGTGGCCAAATAGCCTTCTTTTTATCCTTCAAATCTTTAGTCAAACCTCCTTCTCCGCAGGTTTGATAAGCAATTTCTCGTGCCATGAGTTTATCAGGAACATACAAAGGTAAAACATGAGGGGAAGAAAAACGTCCAAATACCCTAACATATGTAAACAATTCTTCTCCAAACCATCTCGCAACAGGAATTATTTCTACCTCTGCTTCAAGAGAAAACCTTGGAGCGTCTTTATCATATAACATTATGTACAGGGGCAACATGATTCCATGGAAAATCTTGTAAAAATAGGGAATGAACTTGGAATCCCACAATTCTTTGTGATAAATATGAATGGGTAAGGGGTCTTGAGTCGTCCATTTCCAACCCATTAAAGGAAACTTGGAAATATAATAAATTGAATCCATCACATAAGTAGATAAGTAAAAAGGGGGATAAATTCTCTGAGAAACAGTTCTTTTAGACCGGTAATTCAAAATGGTCGTGGCTAAGTTGTCAGATAATATCTTAGCCCAATCCACAATAGTAGCATTAACGGCAGCATTCAATAATGGTAGCCATTCAGATGAAAACTTATTAATGTCTGGCTTTCCAAAAAGCCTACAGAGCATAGCAGCAGCAAAGCAATACGGAGAAGTGAGAGAACCAGTACTATACATACCGTGTTTATCCTTTTTTAATGGATCGTCTCTCCTTGACCAGTCCTTGGTGCATTCTGCCAGGTTTTCATTTTCTTTGGCAAACTTCTCCATGAACTGTTTGTTATAAGTCACCTGTGGCTCCGACAAATGATACATGAGTCTCAAATCTTGTGGAGTGAATGAACCAATGAGTTCTTGACCCTGAGTCTTAAACTGTCTGTTTGTAATATCAGTGCTATCCAGTACCCATTTAACCATGTCCATGTATGGAAGAAGCTTGGGCCTCGCCGCTATCCAGTGCAAGAATGAGCAGGCTAGCTCTGTAATAGACGCTTCAGAAGACCCATGTGAGCCTGCAGTGGTTGTAACCTCCATTACTCTGGGGTTCTCTTCCTCAAGTATATTATACATGCCCTCCCAGGTAGTAATACCAGCGTCTTTGTTACAGGCGTTGTCTGTATACAAGGGAGTCATTTCTTTGTCTTCAGAACTCAGAGCCTTGTCTTTCTTTCCCATTATACCCTAAATATTGCTTTGTATAGTTCTCTGTTCTTCGCTCCTACAGTTTATGAATTAAGTGAGAATAATGATAGGAAAAAGGTGACGGGAAAGTTTTAAATGCTGAAAACGTACAAAATATATCACCTTACGTGAAATAGCTCTTCGATCATAACGAAACCATATTTCATTAATGATTGACAACCAATTCGTTGATTAACATTAAAGCGCATAACCAGGTCTCGGTTTATGGAAATATTTTTTCGTATAATCAGCCTTAAATATCTACGATAAGGCGATCTACGATTTGCTTTGCAATATCACAAAATCGCAATATCACAGATCGTAATCTTGTGAAATTACAGTATCACAATACCGCAATATCGCAATATCGCAGAATCATTGGATCGCAATATCACAAAATCGCTAGAGCGTAGCAAATGACAAATCTCCATTAATGTGTTTTTCTGGGAAACGCGATTTCCGATACGTGCCATCGCACATCGGTGATTTGAGGTTTTTCAGCGTAAGATATGACATTTGAAACATGCGATGTGATGAATGTTCTTTTAGTGCATAGTTTAGCATCGCGATCTCGCAATCTTAGAATTCCACTTGTAATGGAGGTATTCATTACCTTTTTGCGATGCGATATTTCTTTAAAGAATGATTTTATTCTATCCTATCATAAAACTTAAGTTTTTAGATTTTTCAAGGGATATTCTCCTAATTTTATGATAGTAAGTTTTATTGAAAAAGGAAACACAAGCACTAATCGATTTTTTTAATTTTTTTAACTAAGGGTCCCCACTTATTTAGTATTAGTGATAATACTAAATAAGAAGGGGGGTTGTTGCTGGCCACAACAGTAGGCAAATGGTTATTTTTACAGCTACAAACATACAAACAAATGTCCACAAGCAAACTAAGAAGGATAATAAATTATCACAAAAGTATTATGGTCCTTACAAAGTGTTGCAAAATATTGGTACTATGGCATACAAATTGGAGTTTCTTGCATCTTCCTGAGTACACCCAGTTTTCCATGTTTCATGCTTAAAGAAGGTTATAGGTGACAAGCTCCCAGTTGAAACAATATTTCCAGAACTTGACGAAGAAGGAAAAATCATATTGGAACCTGAAGCAGTCACAGAAACAAGAACTCGACAGCTACGAAATTGATCAATTTGAGAGTATCTCATCAAGTGGAAGAACTTACCCACTGAAGATTCGACATGGGAGGATGATAATTTTATACATAAGCATCCAGAACTACTCAAACGTTGAGTACACCACTTTTTTCACGGAGAGGGGCATGCTAGGTCCCTATAATACTAGTGTATCCCCTTATTATTATTGTTAGTGTAGCCCCCTTATTGTTATTGTTGTGCCCATGTAGTCCCCACATTTTTATTATTGTGCCCCATAGAAGCCCACTATTGTTATTGTTGTTCCCTTACATTGTTATTGTTATGTCGTCTAGGATTATATTCTAACCCCTTGGACTCCTATATATAGAAAGGAGGTTTTTTTCATTTGTATCATCCAAGAATTGTTCATTTATGTAATGTAAAGGAGGTTGTGCCCTTGAAGAGGTTGATTTCTAAGTCATTGATATATCATTTCTTCTATTTTGTGAGTTGGTTTCATAATAAGCTCCTCAATCTTTTATCTAATCAATCATTTTTAAACTTGGATTTCGAAAGCAAATCTAATTACTAATTAAATGAAATTTTAAGAAAATAAAAGATACATATACACAATGATTAATTTGTACATTCAAATATGAAAATAAATAATAAAACTCATATATATTTACTAGCAAATACGCCACAATTATGCACAAGGGAAAAAAAGAGTGCACGGGCTAAGAAATCAGGGCCCTTCAAGCCTCAACTTGCGCACTTAGAAACTATCAACTGAAGAAAATTCAATGGATACATATATTAATAAAATGAAGCTTGGAATAGAGATTCAATCACATAATATTTTAAGTACGAGGATCACAAATAGAAATTAAAACTAGAATCTAACTGGTACCCCTCAAGCTTCACTTGCTTGCATAATTATACATCACAAAAGAAACGAAATGTTCATAACTCTCAACCCATCAAACTAATGACTATTTTAATTATTCTTCCAAATGAAGTTTGAACTTCACCCTATCCAAAATCATGGAAATTTGCAAGCTATTGTGATTTTCTCTGAATTTTTACTAAAATGGTGTATTTTGTGCCTAACTAGCTAGGTTGACTGCACATTAACTTGACTTATATAAGGGATTTTTACCAAACGAATAGGAAATGATCCATCTATGGATATAAAGAAACAAAACCCTTGTTTTAGTTTTTTCCCAGCTTGGTTGCATATATCTCAATGAATGAGCAATTATTAGAAAGTCTATTTTCTAAAATCTGGCAAAAATGAATTAGCAATGCATAAACTTTGTCAAAATTCAAAAATTAAAAGAGAATGATTAAAATACCTTTCAGTGGTTTTATTCATCAAAATGGAAGCAAAATATGGTAAAAGTATCTTTTGCTTGAATGAGGTTTATTTTAATGGTTATTTTCACTAAAATTGAGATCCAACACATTGTAAAATAAGTTTAGTTTGCAAGCTCAAGAAATAATTGTATGGCCTAATGTAGTAACCCAGGAAATGGTATGTAAATAAGTTTGATTTTTTATTATGAGCTAGAATTATACTAGTTTAACGATTATGACCATTGTGTGTACTTCAAAATTTTGAATGGTATATTCATTATCTTAGAGTTATATGTTAACGATCTACTTGTTGCAAGAAAAATCATAGATGAAATATACACGTTGAAGGCTTAGATGAGTAGGACCTTTCATATAAAGGATTTAGGAGTAGAAAAACAAAATATTGGGCATTGAAATAGATAGAAACATGAAAAAATGGTAAGCTCAAGTATTCACAATAGAGGTATGTTAAGAAAATTGTAAAATTCAAGATGAATAATGTGAAATTTGTAAATATCCCTTTCATTTCCCCTTTTACACTTTATTTGGGTTTATGTCTTATTAGTGAAGTAGTGAAGAAGAAGTGGATTGTATGTTTCATGTTCCTTGTGCTAATGTAGTAGAAGTCTAATGTATGCGATGGTATGTACTAAATGGGATATTTCATATGTAGGGGGTGTTGCCAATAGGTATATGGAAAATCTAGGAAGAGAGCATTAGAAAACATTATAACAATACGGAAAATCTGGTAGCTCTCCCGTCGCCCGTCGGTCGAGTCCCGCAACCCCCGAGGCAACCATTAAACACCAATTTTTTTATTTTATTTTATTTTATGTTATTTTTTTAAATTTAATTTTTAATATTTTTAATTTAATTTATATTTTTAAATTTTATTTATTTATTTATTTATTAAATTTAATATTTTTTTATTTTTAATTTAAAAATTTGTGTTATATATATATATATATATATATATATATATATATATATATATATATATATATATATATTTATTATTTATTTATTTTAATTTTTTTTAGTTTTCTTTTTTAATGTTGTTTTTAAATTTTAATTTTTTTTAATTAAAATTTCTGAATTTTAATTATTTTCTATTTTAGTATTTTGATTTTTTTTTTTAATTTTTAATTTTAATTATTTTATTCCATCATTTTATTTAATTATGCTTTTTTTTAACTTTAAAAAAATTGTTTTTTATTTTTATTTTTATTTTTTCTTTAAATTTTGAGATTTTTTTAATTTTTCTTCATTATTTATTTATTTTCTGAATTATTTTTTTCTTTATTTAATTTTTGAATTTTTTTATTTTTACAAGTTATTTTTTTATTTTTTTATACTTTAATTAGTTTATATATATATAGTCACGTTTATTTTATTTTATTTTTATGTTTTATTATCAAGATAAAAATCACTACTCTAAACAAAAAGGATTGATGTTGCATCAACACTTTTCAAAATTAGCATGAAAATCACTAACATTTTAAAACAAATGTTCATACTTGATAAATAAAAAAATTTAAAGTGCAAAAAAATCACCATTTTTCTAAATCGACATGACATTTAAAAAAAATCAAAGAAAATTTAAAGTTCCAAAAATATGCTCCAAAAAAAAGGTTATTCTACATCACCACATTTCAAAATCGACATGAAAATCATGACATTTAAAAAAAAAAAAACATAAGAAAATTTAAAGTGTCAAAACTACGCTCCAAAAAAGGGTGACTCTACATCACCACTTTTTAAAATTGGGTGTTTTTTTTGCTACCTGAAAAAAAATGGGTACCAGGTAATTTTCTCATTTGATCGGTAACTATGTTTTGAGTGAGTTGGTATAGTGAAAAATAATGTAACTATACTATGATAGTTGAAGTCTACTTATGATTATGTATTTACTCTTGATTTAGGAAATAGTTGTTTTATCCACAAAAGAAGTAGAATATATCATCATCTCACATGCTTGCTAATAGGCAATTTGGGTGAGTTGGTACAATGTAGAGCAATGTAATTATATTCTGTGATAGTCAAAATGCTATACATTTGGCTACTAATTCAACTTATCATAGAAAGACAAAACATATTGATACCAGGTACCATTTTGTAAGATAAATCATTGATGGATGTGGAGCAAATATTTAAAAAGTCCACATTGAAGAAAGCAGTGAGGACATTTTTATGAAACAAGTGTTGTTAGAGAATTGGTAGTGGTGCTTAGTTTCTCTTTCCTTACAAAAGAGGTAGTGAATGGGCTTGGGCAAGGTATTAGGTAAATTATTTCAAGGTCAAGATTTTCAAATTATAACAATAAATAATTTTAAAAAAAAAACCGTAAAAAAACAAAATTTACCAAGGTAAATATTTGGTGGTTAGATTAATTGCATTGGTTTACAAAACTGATATGTAAATTTTGTAATGGTGCTTACTTATTTGATCAATGAAGCCCAAGAGTTGATGAGGATTTAAGATTTATTATCCTTCTTGTATAATAAAATGCCTTATCTTTCCCATGGAGATTTCCCCAATAAATTGTTAGGGTTTTACCACGTAAAATCTCATGTATTTTCTATCATTATTTTTTTTTTTTGTAAATGTTCATACAAATTTTGAAAACCAACAATTAACTCCTTGGACTAGATTGTGTGCACATAGCATTGTAGTTGAAATTCCTTTGCGAAAATTTGAATTTGGGTTTTTAATATTACAAGTGCTCCAACTTGCCACTAAAACACAAACAAATAATAAAAGAAACACATCTGCAAAAAAACTTGAGATAGCACCACACATTGCCATAAATTATATCCCTTCCTTCACCTGCCACCACCACTATTCTAAGGAACTAGAAGTCCATGAGAATGGAACCTTGATATGTTATACAAAATATATGCTACCCATTATTTTTTCAAACCCATAAGTCATGTGCATGAATATTTTTTATTCGATTAGCCAATGCCTTCATTGAGCAAGATATAATGGTATGTTTAATACTTTTCACTGTTTGCAATATTATTTTACTTCTAGTAAAAATACAAATCCAGTTCAACAACTTAAAAATATAAGGTATACTTTGTTTCCAAACAAGATACATCAACCATTGTCTAATGTTTTCAAAAAAGGTGTATCTTTTTTTTTTGTAAGTTAAAGATTGTATTACCTCAAAATATCATGTAGTACATACATCCATCAAGCTTTAGCATCCATGTCAATGGGTGGGTGGTCTCAATATACCCATCGGGAAACCAAATATTTTGACCACCTACCAAAAGAGTTATTAACCCAAAATTTAAAGTGTGTCAACAATTCCAACATCATTAAAGTGTCTACAACAGTGTTCGAAAAAAAACTTAACAAAAGCACTGGATCAAAGAGGGTCATTCGGTGTAGGTTCACATAGAAAGTGGATTCAATGTGTGGTAACATCACATCAATACTTTCTAAAAACATTTATTGGCTACACTGGATTCTCTTGATATCTGCCAAGCTAGCAAAGACGTCTTAATTTTTTTCTTGCTTTTCCTTCAACACCCTCCCCAACAAGGTCTTTGTCTACCAATATAAATCCAAGGATGATAAATAGTGCTTCCTTCTTCCCCAAGTGGTCCCTAGGTCAAGAATCCATGGTGATATTTCTTCCATAATTTCAAAATCTGATAGGGCTTGTCTATCTTGAAAAATAAGAGCCTCCAACTAGTGATTTTCCCTCTGAGTTTTAGGTGGAACAACTACATAGAATCAACAACATTTTGGGTTGTTGTTGACTTCAATTACGACCTTGGGGGACACAACCTCCCCCCTTTCCTACTACGCATGCGTTGCCATTACATGATTTATTGATATAAATAACCATTGTAGTAATGACACCCCAGATAAAAACCTCACTCAATAAAACCACAATTCCCCCTGCCTAAAGTGCAATTTCCAACTGGATGAATGATGGATGCTAGATAGAATCACGACATTAGTAAGGGAGCACAAAATTTCATTATAATTGCCATATCCATATAGGAAACACTAAATAGAGACCTGACTCATTGATTCCCAAATGATCAACAAACCCTAGGGTATCAAAGGGCACATTAGAAAAATTTTGAGGTCTAAAATTAGGCTCAAAACAAAAATGTAAAAATAAAACCAACTTTAAAAGAACCAATAGGATTCAATATGATGATGTCAACCATGGGGGATGATTTACCATTTTTGGAGTAAAAAAATAAAAATATTAAAAAATAAAAAACTATTTTTCAGCTCATATTTTCAACTTATCTCATTACAGTTTTACTCAAACTTCGAGTCGGAGCACTTATTGGATGCAAAATTTATTTCCTCGGCCAAGGAGTACCCATGTTGCATATTTTCAATGACACATGCTACATAAAAAATGAGAAATACATGAAAAACGTGATTGCAATTTTTTATGCAAAATTTAATTCTTCATCCAAGGAGTACCCATGTCGTATACTTTCGATGGACCCTGCTACACAAAAAATGGGAAATACATGAAAAACGTGATTGCAATCACGTTTTTCATGTATTTCCCATTTTTCGTGTAGCAAGGTTCATCGAAAGTATGCAACATGGGTACTTCTTGGATGAGGAATTAAAATATGCACCTAATGAGTGCTCCCACTCAAAATTTGAGTAAAAACATAGGGAGATAAGTTGAAAATATGAGTTGAAAAGGTAGTTTTTTCTTTTTTTCCTTTAAAATGTGATGATGTAATCTAATATTATTTTATTATTTCCACTATTATTTTATAATATTCCTTAGGAGACCCATTTTAGACCTCAAAATTTCTCTAATGATAAGGGCTACTAGCCTAAATAGGATGAACAAGGACAATAACAAGTCTTCACAAAGTAAAGCTACAAGTAATTGAACCTAGGTCACCTCCCATAATACACATCCAATCCCCAAACCATAAACTAAAGGAAAAATCAGGGTCACAAAAACTAAACTCAAACTAAGCACAAAAATTAAGAAGCTATTAGTGAAGAGTCATGAGGAGGGATACAAAGAATATCAGATAGAGAAGTAACCTCCAAGTTGCTAGCCAAAATAAACTCCCCAAAATAGTTTGAGGAATGTTCACATAGACTAGCAAGTGATGAGCAATAATTTAGGTGGTGTTACCAATTTGGCATTTTATTTGTCCTCCCTAGTTGGAAAATTCCACCAAAGAAACAACACTCCAGAAAGTCGGCATAAACCAACCACTTATGCAATTAAAGGAAATTGCCACCTATCTCGATCATTTGCGCCAAGGCCAAGGTGTCTTTGAACAAAACACTTTAGTCTTCACTGTCAAATTGCGCTTTTTTCACGCAAGGACAGGGTGGCCTCATGGAAATGCCTAGAACACCTAAACTCTTGCTCAACATTCTCGTCTTTGCTAAGTCTCTTTCTATTTTCATATCTCCCATATGCATGCAACAACAATCAAGGGGGTGGCCATGCCACCCCCTTATTAATTCCTTGTGTTATATTAGGATGGCAAGCAAGCTCCCCCAACCCATTAAAATTCTTTGGATTCACCCCTATCAGGGGATCCAAACATGGTATATTGACCATGGTCTAAACTATTAATAACATGGGAATACTCTTTAAATTGTGTTGTCAATTGTTTGAGATTAATTTTCTGTTTTTTTTGCATTATTTAACATGAAAGGGGTTTGAATTTCAATAAAAATCAGTTGATTTCATTTTATTAACAAATTTTATTTTCGACACCTATATTTTGAATATGGTTTGTAATTCTATCATATCTTAGTAAATTGCATAAACGTTGAAAAATTGTTATACAATCGAGTAAATATGACACCCTGCAAATTTCCAGATTGATGATAAAGTAGAGATTTTAAATATCGCAGTTTTCCATCTTATATTTTAATTAAACTTAAAAAGTATAGGCATTGTTCAAAATGAATCATTTTATGCTAAAGGTATAGTAGAAATTTAGGTGTTTAACATAGTTTTACATATCAGAGTTCGAAGAACATTGTTTTTCCATGTCCAAAGGATTTTGAGGGATTTTAAAGCTATTTAAACTTTTCAAAAAAATTTAAACTAATTTAGTACATATCAAAGTTTGAAAATTTTTAAAATAATTTAAAATTACACTATTTATACAATGAAGAGATTTAATTTAGGGAATTGATTTTGAGACTTGTTGCATGAATCTCAAACCATTCAGTCACTAACATTAGTCCAGTATAAATTTTTGCTCTAAACTAATATGCTTAACTTGTAATTTAAACTAGGCATATATTGATGTTCAAGACAAGAGATTAAACTAATCGATTAAGTTATGACCTCTCTCTCTCTCTCTCTCTTTCTCTCTCTCTCTCTCTCTCTCTCTCTCTCTCTCTCTCTCTATATATATATATATATATATATATATATATATATATATATATATATATATATATATATATATATATATATATATATATATATCCAAATAACCTTATTCTCTAAAAATGCATTAAACTTCACCTTCTCCCAAAGTAATCAAAGTCATTATAACAATATATTTTTTATTATAAGGGAAGAGTTATATATATATGTATGTATGTATATGTATTTGCAAATAATATTATTTGCAACTAAAAATGCATTAAATTTCATCTTCTCTCAAAGTACTCAAAGTCATTATAACAATATATTTATTATTATCAGCAAAGAGTTTTTAATTCTTAAATTAAACTAATTGATTAAGTTATGACCCTTCTCTTTCTCTCTCTCTCTATATATATAACATGTTTTTTCCAAATAACATTATTCTCAAAAAATGCATTAGACCTCCCCTTCTCCCAAAGTACTCAAAGCCATTATAGCAATGTATTTGTTATTATAAGCAATGATTTTTTAATCATTGGACAAAGTTTAATTCCCAAGAGGGCTTAACCTGAAGCCATGGGGCACATTGAGGTAGTAGTCCAACATGTGGTTGCACATAGACAAATCATATTATATACTTTCGAAACTAGTACACACATAAGTGGATCAAAACCCACCCCAATGTTTTTATTTAAAAGATATAAATTGATTAAATTGCTCCATGTCCTTCAATTTTAGTAGTGCTAGGTTAATAGCTTAGTTTTCCCATCGATTGTGCCTTCAATTCCATCAATTCCAGGGAAAATGTGATGCAAAAACCCCATAACATAGAATTTAGAACTGCATTATTTTGCATGAACAATTTCTTTTATTTTTAAGCTGAAAGGCCTTTTCTTTGTGATGTTGGGTGGGAAAACACTATTTACCCCACCCAATATCAGAGCTTTATTTTCGTACTTCGAACCAATTATATTCTGACACGTTCGGGAAATTTTTGCAGAATTTTAGGTGAGTTTCAGTCCGTGATCAATGAATTTATCATCATGGAAGATATTTATGAACCCATCATTCTGGATTTCTCCCACGGATTCAGACTTGAAACGCCTAATCAGCCGAGCTGGTCGCGAAGAAAAGCTCGCATCGTATCTCAAAAATGGAATAGTCAAAATGGAATTATATCCACAACTTCATGATTTTCAAGGACGATAAATTCCAGTTCTTTGGTGTCGTTATAGACCATGAAGTTGCATACAACCACTTTGACATTACAAGTGTAGTGAACTGGACTCTAAATGTGTACAAGTGTATAACATCTAATAATAATGATATAGTGTAAAAAAGAGATGAGATAAAGCAATGTAATGCTACTGTGTATTACAGTTTGTTTCAGCATTGGATTCAGGGATTCCCTTTGAAAGAAGAAATTGTTCAGGTAGTCATAACGCAGTGGATTTCAGGAGATGTAGAAAGAGATCAAATTTGTATATCGTGTCAAGCAAGTGGTGGAATATGTGGTTACAAATTTTCGGATTCAACTGTGCCTTTTGTTTGTTATTGCAAGCATGGACCCCGTGTAAAGAACCGTGCCCACGGTAACTCTTAATTAACTCAATTTTTTTAACAAGTGAATTCTTTCTCTCAATGGTTTGGTTAAGTAGTCGTTGGTTATTTTATTATACCATGCTTCATTTTTCATTTCTTTTTTTGAAGTTGGGAGGTACATAAACATTGGTGCGACAATAGTTAAAGATCCGCTCACAAGTATTTATGTTAAACATTTGTTGAAGGTGTGTGTGGGTGGCTTTATTGATAACTAATAAACCATTTTGTTTACTTCAGTTGGTCTCTTTGGAGCGACTCTCGTGGTAGTAGCAGTATTGTAGAAGTGTATAATTGTGCAAAGGAGAAGGAATGAATGGTTGAATGGTTGCACACAAGGTTGTATTCACAACAAAACACAGATTCATAATTTTATCAACAACCTTTACCTTAGAACAATATGAAAACAAGAGAGCACCAAATAAATAAGCAATATACAATCATTCATTTTTCATACACTAATGATAATTTGTATCATTCCCTTTGGTTCTTCGTCCACGAGATTGCAAGAAGCCTCAATCTAAGCTAATTGGCAATGAGTTCGGTAATAATTTGACACAACGTTAGATTACCTTCATGTATAAGTTAGATTTTGAGGTACATAACAACGATAACAAGATTTGTGTGGAAAATTAGTCCTTTCCATAGAGTTCTAACAAATAGGCAATGAAAAGGCAGAAAAAAGAATAATATATATATATATATAATAATAAAATAAGAAATATCCATCTTTTTACTGCAATATTCATTATATTTTTCAACATATTTTTATTAGTTTCTAGTGTGCAATCATAAACATATAAATTTCAAGCCTCTTCTGTCCTTTCGATGCAATATTCACTGCAATTTTTAGCTTATTCTCATGGACTCTAATTTTATTTGAGAAAGAAAATAACTTTTTAACAGAGAAACAAAATTAAGTGCCACATAAAAGAAATCATGGAAAAAAAAGGTAAGACATTACATAATGTTTCTTGACTTAGCTAAAAAGGGATGATCATTCATTCAGTCAGGAACAACCCAAAATGAATAACCCTGAAATTTCTTAGTGTGCAACTATTTTAATATTTGAACTTTATTACTTGCACTTATTTAGTCGCAACACATACATACAGGCCATCAACATTTACATATTAAAAACACAACTCCATAGTAGTTTGAGCTTACATTTTCAAATTAATGTATTTATGTTATCTGCCATTCCTTCAACATATATTACTCTTGCCCACATCAAGTTTGATGCCAAATTTTCAATCAACCAGTGGAGTGCAATTACAAAAATAAGTTAGCTCAAGAATGTGTTTTAATGCTTGTAAAAAAGGGTGAAAAAAACAGCAAGCCTAGGAATTATAAAATTTGTGGTTATTAAAACTCAGGAAGTTCAAAATTTCAAATATTTAGCATTCAAATAAACGTTGGACATGTTTTCCATATCATGATACATGTTGAAGTTTGCAACAAGAAAAAGTGAAATTGGCATCCGGAAACAACATCCTTGATCCTAGCGAAAATTAAGCACCTACACTAGGTGGGGCCCACACGGGCTACTTTTAGGTGGATGTCTATTTATAGATGCATGAGAAAATTTCTAATTATAGATGCATGTCTATATATAGATGTATGTGCAAGTTCTATTTATAGATTGCATATATATTTATAGATGCATGTCAACTATTATTATCCCTTAATATTAGTTGGAAAATAAACAATAATCTATTCTCAATGAGCACTTGGAAATAGTTAACTAAAGTGGAAAATTAGTTAACTAAAGGAATTTCGAGTTAAGAGGTTGGTTGGTGGGACATGCAAGTTGACTTGAGTTGTAACAGAGTGATTCTAGTTGTAACAGAGTTGGAAGTACAATGGTGCATTAGTTAATGCAAGTTGTAAAGTAGTTTAACTCAGTTAAGTGATTTAAACTCAGTTGTGCTAGTTGTAATTGAAGATACACTAGTGAGAGATCAAGTGAATTAATTATAATTTAATTCACAATCAGTTGTCTCACATGCAACTGAAGATTTACTATTATTAACTGCATGCATGTCATATCCAGTGGAGACCCAGTTGATTTCTAGGTGAAATGGAAGTAAACTATCAGTTGTGACATTATCCAGTTGCACACATGCAACCACACACACGTTGGATGTTCCTATGAGGATTTCGCAGTCAACGCAGGCAAGAATCATTCATTCAAGAGTTCTTGACCATCAAGGATTGCGCAATGGAGTTAGGTTGTCTGGAGACAGTAAATTGGCTAAGGAACTTGCCAATTTTTGTATAATAGTGTGAGACAATTAACTATTGTACTGAGAGCTCTTGGATTAGAGTTTTGTATGAGATTTTTTCATGATCCATGATATATACATAATACATGATAGTGGGGTTTTTTAGCTTTATGCTTTCCCAGTAAATTATCTGTGTTATGTGTGATTGATCTTTCTTCGTGATATTGCTATTGGCAATTGTGTTTTAAAATCCGCAAAGATTTTGTAGAATTGATTCTGTATTTAAATTGTTAGATCAGAAGGATATAGGCAATACATATGTTGTATTAAAATTTCTACATGGTATCAGAGCACAAAATATTGCAATTTGTAAGCAGGAGCTGAGTTTATTGGTGGAAAGAATTTGAATTTGCAGAAAGGCTTTCTTGGCGCTACAACTGATTCAAGATCGAAATGGATTTAAATGGCTTGAGGTTATAGTATGCACTCGAGGGAAGCTCAAACTATATTTCTTGGAAGGATAAGATGAAGGCAATACTCGAAGACATTGGCTTGAAGGAATTCATTGAAAAAGATGTTCCTAAGCTAGATGCTGCAAATGTTGCAAATCTTGATGCATGGAGAAAGAAAGTGGCAAGGGCGAGGAGGATCCTGTTGGAGGGAGTACGAGACCATATTGTCTCAAGCCTCCATGGGAAAGCCGCACCATATGCTATATGGAAGGCTTTGACGTATCTATTCCAAAGCAACAACGACCATAGGAAATTGGCACTCAAAGATAAACTCGGGAAGATCAAGATGGAAAAGAACAACACTTTTCCGGTATACTTAAAAAGTCTTTCCAATATCGGGATGAGCTTGGGAGTGTAGGAATAAGTGTTGCGAATGATGATTTGTTGAGCTTGGATCTCTTGGGACTTCCTAATATTTGACACAGTTATGAAGACTCTGTCAATGGGCGGGAAAAACTGCCGAATTGAGAACCACTGTGGTCAGATCTAGTGCAGGAGGAGTTCAGGAAAAACACCAGAGATGGCTCTTCATCAAAGCTTGATGATGAATAGGATTGTGCTTTGGTGTGAAGGCAAAGAAGGGGAAGAAGGAAGAAATTCCATTCTAAGTAAAGAATTAGGTGAAGATGTGAGGTATGATATCTTAAAGTGGTTGTTTCCTTTATCATGGTCTCCACATCTATTGCCTAAGGTGTCTACATTCATGTAGAACAAGATGGTTCTACTGAATTATAAAGTTGGTGGAGCTCTTGCCTGCCAATTTAAAGCGACTTCTCATTATTTCCTTCATGGTGTCAATTGAAATGAGTTGATGCTTGGTATTTGGACCAGTGGTGCATCTTTCCACATGACGGGAGACAGAGAAATTTTCAGTAGCTTGGAGGAGAAGGACCTCCAGATGCATTTCAAAATGGGTGATGACAAAATTTATAGCACTACCAGGATTTTTATTGCTTCTTTCCCAAGGAAGTCAGGTAAACCCTTTTTTTTTAAATATGTAATGCATGTACCAGGCTTAACGAAAAATTTAGTTTCAATTGCAATGTTGGAAGATAAAGGTTATGATGTGGTATTTAGTGAAGGTAAAGCCTTCATTTGGCATAAATCCACAAATAAAGTCAAGAAGATTGGGATTTGTGTGAATAATCTCTATAGACTTGATGTAGATGTGATTTCTACAGAGCTTCCAGCCATGGGAAGTGTGAGAAAGCCATGCAATTGACCCTTGAGAGGGAGTTGGATTTGCATGCAAGTAAGAGTGAACCTCAGGATGTGGAGCAGCCACAAGATGAGGATCATGGAGTGGGAAAAACCACTCATGCAGAGAAATTTTGAGCCAGATGGGCAGAGGGAGTGCATCTAGCTATACCACCAGGTGAGAGGTGGGGCTACATGCGTGGATAATCCCAAGAAGAAATTTTTGGGCATGATTCATTGAGATGGTGTGGATGTCATGAATCGAACCTGGCTACAAGGAGCCCCCAGAGCAGCAGCATTAGGATCAGTTAGATTGATGGAGTCAGTTGTCAGGAGGACATGAAATCGAAGTGACAGTGTCGAATATTGGAGCACAAATCAGAGTTAGCAGCAAGTGCAGAGTGCATGGATGCAGGTGTCAGCAACGCAATGGTTCCTGAAGACATGTGCAGTAACTAAGCAGAAGTCGGAATAATTTGACGGCAGATACATTATATTGATTTAGTTGTTTGGAGGCTATTCAGTTTCAGAAGTGTTGCATGCAAAGGTTGCATGTGCGAGAAACACTAGAGAAGTGTTGCATGCAAAGGTTGCATGGCGCATGCATGGAGTTGCATGGTGTATGCAAGGGTTGCATGTCGCATGCATGGAGTTGCATGTCGCATGCAAAGACATTCCTTTCTTTTTGAGAGGGAGTGTTGAAGTTTGCAATAAGAAACAGTGAAATTGGCATCCAGAAACAACATCCTTGATCCTAGTGAAAATTAAGCACCTACACTAGGTGGGGCCCACACAGGTTATTTTTAGGTGGATGTCTATTTACAGATGCATGAACAAATTCTATTTATAGATGCATGTCTATATATAGATGTATGTGAAAGTTATATTTATAGATTGCATGTCTATTTATATATGCATGTCAACTATTATTACCCCTCAATATTAGTTAGACAATAAACAATAATCTATTCTCAATGAGCACTTGGAAATAGTTAACTGAAGTGGAAAATCAGTTAGCTAAAGGAATTTCAAGTTAAGAGGTTGGTTGGTGGGACATGCAGGTTGACTTGAGTTGTAATAGAGTGATTCTAGTTGTAACAGAGTTGGAAGTGCAACGGTGCATTAGTTAATGCAAGTTGTAAAGTAGTTTAACTCAGTTAAGTGAGTTAAACTCAATTGTGCTAGTTGTAACTGAAGATACACTAGTGAGATATCAATTGAATTAATTGTTAATTAATTCAAAATCAGTGGTCTCACATGCAACTGAATATTTACTATTATTAACTGCATGCATGTCATATCCAGTGGAGACCCAATTGAGTTCTAGATGAAAGGGAAGTAAACTATCAGTTGTGACATTATCCGGTTGCACACATGCAACCACACACACATTGGATGTGCCTATGGGATTGCGCAGTGGAGCGGTATGCCGGAGACGATAGAATTGGCTAAGGAACTTGCCAATTTTTGAATGACGGAGTGTGAGGTCGTTAGCTATTATATTGAGAGCTCTTGGATTGGAGCTTTGTATGTGGTGTTTCATGATCCATGATATAATATACAATAGAAGATGGTGGGGTTTTAGCTTTATGATTTCTGTTAAATTATATGTGTTGTGTGTGATTGATCTTTCTTTATGATATTGTAATTGGCGATTGTGTTTAAATTCCGCAAATATTTGTAGAAGTGATTATGTATTTAACGGTAGCACATTGTAAGATCGGGAGAATCGAAGACATACATGTATTTTGTATAATTTCTACAATACATCCTCGAGCATTTAAGAGGTTGTTTAGGAATAACCATGTGATACAAGGCCTATGAAAAATTGCAGTATGTTAAACATATTTACAAAATTAACATAACGTGCAACTATAAATTTACAATGGAGAAAATGTAAGTGTTGATTAAATGAGGAACATCATCTACAAGGCATCCAAATTTTATTCAAATATTATTAATGATTCCAGGACTTTAACATTTTGGTGCAAGTCTAAAAATATATTTGCTTCCAACTTTGGAAATATATAAAATCTCCTAGTTTAGCTATAATGGGTCTTATAAATAGTTGGAAAATATCCTTTAGAATCAACACTCCTAAATATAGGAATAGGAAAATGCTCATTCCAAAATTGATTGGTCATTCATGAATGCAAATGACCATTGGATGCCTTCTAAAAAATAGTAAGTGTTGTAAGACTTCCAAAACTGGGATGTAACAAGGTTGCAAAGTACAATTGTGAATCCCCGGACAACATAACTTTACCTAATGCCCCGACATAAGGTGAATAACTGAGTTTTGCACAATATTTTCTCCATAGGTGCATTCTTATAGAACCCTAAACTACAAGAGTTAATCTAATTTAAGTAAAAAAGAAAGGATGTGCTTATTGAGAATTTAGGGAAATGCAATTTGGTCCATATCCCTTTCACTTTGTAAGCCCCATGTTCCAATTTAGGATTCCAACATGGGCATTAACAAGCATTTGCAAATTACTACAATGTAAACAATTCATGTTTTACATTTAAATTCATATTTTTGAAGAATGATGTAAGGATTAATGAATACTTCCTATTTATCATTATCTACATTCCATAAAATAATGGTGCAAAATATGAATATCACATAATTCTTGTATTGACCACAAAGTTTTATTATCGAAAAATTATATCACAAGTTGACTCCATAAAATTAGGACTAGAATATTGTCAGCGCCCATCATTTCTCTTTACGTGGACATCATCACTTTCACATCTTTGAAACGAGAACATTCCAAACAAGAACATTAACCACAAGATAAACCGATTATTTTGCAACATTACTTGCATGACAATTTCCAAAAGGAACACCGTCAGTTTTTCAAGAAGTCAGAGAAGCAACAAGACACCTCTAGGGGAAGCCTTACACTTCATACAACAATAGTAGGATGATGAAATTGATTGACACCTTACATAGTTCAGAAACAAAAAAAACCAAATCAGATTATTAACACGTATATGAACTTTCATCTAAATCGTATCACATATGAAAATTTGAAGGTCTTCAAATTCTTGTAGACCTAACATGCAAAAAAAGGGAATGGAAATTTTGTGAAGTTAGGTATGCATAGATCAGAGGGAAAAATAAACACCACCAAATGTCCTACAAGAATTCAAATACAATTAAAAGCTTAGTGGTGAACTTGTATAAGACCAAATAAGAAAATAGTTGATCTAGGCATACAAGCCTATATGCACTAATGAATGTTGACACCTTACAATTAGGTGTTAGAATTACAACTTTCTAACATGAATGGCATACTACAACAACAATACATATACTTCACCATAACTAATAAGGCTATGCAAAGTTTTGCTTTGATGCGAGTTACAACAACATATACACACTAAGAAGGGAATGTTATCGTACAAGCTAGTAAATACATGGCTCAATCAGATCCTAGAAGGTTCATACAAATGACAATGAACAAATTTCAGATCCTAGAAGGTTCATACCAATGATAATGAACAAAAAGGCACACTACTGATACCAAGTCCCATACATTACTTGAGTTTCACCACTATTTGAAAAGCATTTATGTCTTCATTACAAGTACCAAATAATTTGGTAAAATGAGAGCTAGGGAAGTGCGAAAAAACATGAATGAGGCTTTTATTTTATTTTTTATTTAACTTATTTATAGACAAGGGAACTTTCTACTCTTAACAGTGAAAATATGTATGTGTAATTGTAGTTCCCTACTCTAGTTGACTCGCAGTGATATGAATTCTATCATTATTTATCCCTAAGGCCCACACTTTATTCTTTGAGGACCACAGGTTGAGGATCTAGACACATGACTCTAATATTAGTGGATTTGATGGTTATTTATGTTCTTTATTGATAGTGTGATGATGACATCATTAATGGTTATGTACGTTCTCTATTGATATGATTGTAGCATTAATGGATATGCATGTTTCTCTATTGATATCTTGATGACGATAGATTTTATGGATAGGTATGTTTTCTATTGATGTTACGATGATGATGGCTTTGATGGATATGTTAATTTCCCATTGATTTTATGATTATGATAACCATGATGGATGTGTTCCCTATGTTAGCTACTTGCATTAGTTCCGATTCAAAATGAACAACGATGTGAATACTAGGTCATGTTGATGTTGTTATTATGATAATGACTAACACTAAGAAGCATTGTTACTGATGATTATTGATTATGACAGGAAACCACCAGAGGCACTCGCATATAATGAGTTGAAAACATCTGGTATGATAGAAATTAATATTTTGTCTTTGAAATTCTAAGTTCAGTTTGAAACTTGCTATATATATAATCTGATGATATGTTAGTGGTTGCAGGAATGTGTTAGTTGCTTGGCCGAATGACTCACATATGGGTGATGGGGTTTTACAATAAGATGGAACAACATGGGATGGGTGGGACAATGTCCCTGATCTCACCCGCTATCACTCTTGTTGTGACTTAGGTTAGAAAGGTCAAAACACTTTCGTCTTGAAGATCACGATGTCGTGGGGGTAGGTCCCAAATTTGGGTCACTCACGAGGATTTTATTGGGGGCGTGCATCAAGGTGGATTCCTTGATCCCCAAAACCATTAGTCTCACTATAGTAGGTGACATACGAGATGATAGCGGTCTTTGTCGTTGCACCTATAATTTCCCCTCGTAGCCACTAGATGCTTGAAGGGCAAGTGGCATGGCACCCTTGGAACTTCAAAAGAAATTCTTGAAGCTCATGACCGACTTGGCACCCTTGGCATCACAAATAAATTGTTAGGCATGACACCCTTTGAACTTTGAATGAAATTTCTTGAAGGGCATGACCAACTTGACACCCTCAACATCATTAAAGAAACTAATAAATATAATCAATATATGAAAATCCTACTAATTCATATCAAGTGATATATGATGTTAGAACCAAGGAAATTAAATCAAGAATAAAACTTAGGGTAAGGGAACAATAGGAAGAAATAAAATATTTTACCCTGATAACTCTACCATTTCCATGTTAATATATATATATACATATATATATATGTTAAGTGGATAATGTACATAAGTAACTTAATTAGGCAAAAGGGGGAAAGAGGGACATATAGTTAAGTATAAAGATTAATCATAAAATAGTTAAAACTCATTAAGATAAGAGGGTGGTGAATTAATTTTGGAGAAATTTAGAGAACCTCCATGTGGCAAGAGCCAACATAAGAATATCTATCCAAGAAGAAAATTCAGTTAAATTAGGAGGTAGTTAGGGGACTAAATCTAAGACTTATCAGTTAACTTCAGTAATAAACACAAATTAAGGAGTAGGAAAGGGGGGATCAAGAGACAACTAGAAGAAGAAATAGGAAGCCTTGTTGGGGTGAGGAAAATACTATTTTAAATTAATATTTAAGTAAATGATTTTAGAGAGTCTTGGTGAGAGGGTGACACATGGGTGGGTGAATAATCAAAACTTAGACAAATAAAAATAATTAATTATGCATGAAATGGAAAGTGTCACATATGAATCCTCCTATAAAAGAAGGGACAAGCCATGGTAAAAATGACTTTTTACCCTATTGTTGGATGGAGGAGATTATGTCATTATGAGTGGTTACGAGCTATATTTGAGTTTAGTGAGGTAGAGAACTTTAGAGAGGGGACTTTTGAGCCAAGGAGTGCTATCCTCTATCAGCTAGCACATTTCCTTCATTGTACAACCCCATTGCAGCTCGGGGGTCCGCAGGGAAAGAGAGTACCCAAGGAGTAGGCTGGGAGGTCAACCGGTGGGTCATTATATTCGGATTAAGCACGAAAACATTCACGCTTGGAGGTAGATGACAACAAAGGAGCGCAAATAGCAGCAAGTCAAGATTGAATATCATCTCCTAGTGAACGGTACTTATGTTATTTATAATGTTTTCTTTATATGACCGCATTGTGCCTATAATTAACATGTAATAAAAATGTAGGTGCAATGAAGTTAAATTCATGGATGTTGATATAAGTGATTAATATTTCTGAGTTTCCAATGTTGTATGCTTATAGTTTTATTCCTAGTTTACTGTATTATAAAAAATAAAAAATAAAAATAAAAAGCCTAGGGTTGGTCCTAAACTTGGTATCAGAGGTAAGCTGAACCCTTGAGGCCTATGGGCCCATGCATGCCTGACAATTTTTGTTAATATCAATTACAATATTCCCTAAAACTGTGTATGAGTATTGCCATCCAACTCTTAGATTTTAGGATATCATGATGATCCTTCAAAAGGACGGCCCTTAACCCGAGGTTCTAGTTTAGGTCATTCCAACTTAGACTTTGGGGTGTGCTTTGGTTATTTTGCAGCACAAACCTGCAATTCTTGTTTAAGGTCATTTTATATGTTTTACACAGCGCTTGGTTAAACCCTCAATCATTGTTAAAAATAAAATAAAATATAAAAAAAATGGGAGAAATCTATCATGGCTTCATAACATTAACAAAAATACATCAAATAAACTTCAAAACAAAGAAAACATGATTTATGAAGAGATGTTCAAACAATTGATGTTAGATGTCAAATATGATGACTCTTGGGTGTCAAAATTGGATACGAATGTATTATAAAATATACAAGAAAGTCACTTAAAACTTAATAATAAACACTCATAAACTAGAACTCAATTATTCACAATCTAGTCTTTCTATGTATACACATGCTTGGCTGAAAGCGTTGAGGAAACAGAAATAAACATGATTTACCTAAAACAATGAAACTATGCTTGGCTGAAAACTAACTGCCAAAGCCTTGGATGTTAACCTACCAAAAATGTATATATTTTATTATAATAATAAAATATTTTAAAAAAATAAAAAGAACTGACATTACCATTTGGTAAATTACAATTCTTGTAAAGGTTACATATTGAAAAAAAAAACTTTAAAATTCCAAACGAGCAAGTAAACTACTGATTAGTTGCCACCAAGCATTGATTGAAGGCTCATTTGAATTCCAGGTTCGTTAGCCCCGACTCATGGTGCCATAATACTAAATAAGAATCTTCATTTTAGAGAGACCCAAAACATGATGGTGTGATTCATGTATGATTACCATTGATGCACTGGGATTCTACTTGTGTGCAACATTAGATAGAAAGAATTAAGTTTTTGTTTTCCTTCAGTCTTTCCAACCCTATTGTCTAGGGTTACGCTCTCATTTTACGCTTTACGATTGTGCATAGCGTACCGGAGTTCGGTTAAATGAAGCACCAAATTTTCCGCCCATTAGTCTCCTTCTCCCGGTGGGCTCCTTGGTGATCTTATGTTTTTTGGATGGCCGGAAACGCCTTTTACCATGATTGCGATAAACTCTTTTCTTTACCCTTTCAGTCATAAGAGAATGAAAGATATCTAAGATCCATTATTGATGGTATTCGTATCTCCCGATATCACTTCGATTAAACACAACTAATTTACTACTACTCCTTCGTTATGCTGTAGTTATTATCAATGGTATTCCTACATCCTTCTTTGGGGCTGAACGTGGACTGCGGCAGGGATGTGCTCTGTCCCCACTCATTTTCATCTTAATTATGGATTGTTTCAGTTGCATTATGCACAAGGCGATACAACGAGGCTGCACAAAGGGCTTCTCCTTCTCTGATACGGTTACATGCTCCCATTCCTTATTTGTGGATGATCTTTTGTTATTTGGTTATTTGAAGAGGAATCACTGGTTTTATATTCATCTTATGTTCATATGTTTTGAATCTTCAAATGGATTGGCTATCAACAAAAACAAATCTTTCATTATATATGAATATGGTGACATAAGGGAGATTGCCTTTATTGCAGATTTTATGGGGGTTGGTTATAGAGAAGCCTCTGCTGGTTTCACATATTTGGGTTTTTTGATCAAACCATGTGGATACAAAACTCAGGACTGGATGTGGTTGATCGACAAATTTCATAGACGGATCTGCAGATGGTCACGCAGATGGTTGTCCATGGGGGGTAGGCTCATCATGATTCAGGCGGTACTCTCACAGATGATGGTTTATTGGGGGCACTTATATTATCTTCCGGATAGTATCATTAGAATGATTAACAACATTATTGCTAAATTCCTATGGGGGGGCACACAGATGAATCACAAAATATACCTATGCAAACTTGTGCGCCTATGCAGGTCAAAAGAACATGATGGCTGGGGTATCCTAAACACAAGGATTTTCAATATTGCACTGCTTATTAAGTCATTTTGGAGGGCCATTCATGGAAATGGCATATGGACAGCCTCATTAGGAGAAAATATATCATGGGTGATTTACTACAGCAAATCCTTTGCATGCAATTTTCACAACCCCGATCTATTTCGATTATATGGAGAAGCTTCAAGAAGATTGCCCACCATGTATCAGGGCGGCTGGCGTGGCTGTTTCGGGATGGTGAGAATATACCATTGACTTTCACATCGCTGATCGGAATCCCACCACAATCTGCTTCGTCTTCGTGGCTCATACACCAGCTTGCTCACAAGGGAATCGTATATCTTGCTCAGACAATCCGGGTATGGTCACACGGGGCTCCTGAGTTCAAATCTGCTCACCAACTGGGTTTGCTGGGTCCGGCTGCAGATGAATGGGAATTTTTCAAAGAAGTACTACGAGCTGCGGGCTTCTGTTGGGATGAGGGGGGTGATATGTTAGTTTGGAATGGGCCTACCAATTCTGGTACCCCGATTGTCAAAGATATATATCAATGTCTCAACATTGCTACATACCAGGATCATATGTCCTCCACTTATAGTTCTTTCTGGGGGAGGAAAATACCATCAAAGATTGTTCTTTTCGGGTCGCTGCTTTGGAATGGCAAGGTGCTCACCAGGGAAAACTTGATTAAGAGAGGTTTCCTTCGTCCATTTCGATGTCATATATGCTGTGCAGATTTCGAGACAAGCGACCACTTGTTTTTCCGTTGCCCAACTGTTGTTTATTTGTGGCGTCTTTTTGCCGTTCACTTCATGGATCCAACATGGTCTCCGGTTGATTTTATAACTGCTGCTATGGAATGGGATAGGATGCGGGGTAATTTTTGTTCTTTTCCTTTCTACCTTATATGGGAGGTATGGTTAGGAAGGAATAGGCTGATTTTTGACAACGTGCCCTTCCAAGTCCATCGTATATTCTCGGCTATCATGAAATGGATGAAGGAACGCCCATCTCCCAGTAGGCAGATTGTTGATTTCTCTATTCGTATCCGGCCTCATGAGATGGCTATACCGGCTGTTTACTTTGATGGCGCATGTGTGGACGGTGTTATGGGGTGTGGCGCATGGATAAAAATATCATCGAGGGAGCATGTACATATTCACTGGAATGGTGGCTATGGTTCCAATAACAAAGCAGATATTATTGCACTGTGGGGTGGTCTTCGTTTTGCTGTTTTTTTAGAGCTTCAGAATATACATGTATATGGGGATTCACAGGTTGTTATTGGATGGATTACTAATTCCACGGCTTTGATGCGGCCAGAACTTCTAGGTTGGGTGGACAGGGCACGAAGATTATGGACCTTTCTCAATAAGCCATCTATTTCCCACATATACAGGGAAAACAACACCCGGGCTGGCGGGCTCTCAAAAAAGGGCTTACTCTCTAATTTTGGGATCATGCAAGTTCAACTATACAGAGATGGTAATATTTTTTGGCAAGATGATATTCTGATTCCTTAATATGCTGCTACAATGTCTAACAGGTTGTAGGTTCGATTTTGTTTTTCAATTTTGATGGATGTGGTGATTCTGCCATATGATATATCATATCTGCCGATCCATATGCGATGTGGTTTACAAGCGAGCTTGCGGAACTAGTACAGGTGAGCCAGGGGAGAATCATAAAACATGTCTGGATTCCAAGTGTGCAAGAGTGACAGGTATACACCCTCATGCTGGCGGAACAGATCACTATAACAAGCGAGCCTGAATCATTATTGCTCCTCCATAGGATTTACACAGGGATGATCTTTTATACATCTATTCAAGCGAGCCAGTCTATCACACAAGCGAGCCGGCCATTACAACACAAGCGAGCCTGCTAACAACAGATTCTTTTGAATTCAATGGCATCCATTGATTTATAGTTTTATCCTTATCTGCCTATTCAACAGTCACAGTATCTTCCTGTCGTAATGAAATGATTTAGCATATTTTTTATAGGACAGAACTGATTTGCACCTGAATCTCTTTTCTGCTGTGGTTTATTTTACCATCATATTTATCAGTCGCCCACAACATACATTTTGTCAAATCATATATATTTGTTATTTCAATTATTAACGCTGCTGTATCTTATCTACTCTGTCTTTGACCTCGCATATAATGCTGAGCGTATTGGTATGGAGCTCATCTTCTCCTAATATGTGGCGGCCAGCATTTTTATTATGCCCCTCCCTCTATGGGGTGCATTCTCTTTGGTCATAATATGTATTACTTTCTCGCTGGTTTACACAGCTCGAGATCATCACGAATATGTACTGCTTATATATTAATATAAACAGCGTTTTTTTCCTCTGAAAATAAAAAAAAAACAAAAAAAAACTACAACAATACATTTATTTGGCATGTTGTGATGGCGAGTTAGCTTATTAATATTTAAGGTGAGTTAACTTATGTGGAACTACACGTATCTGTATGTTGTTTTATGGAAAAATTGTTAAAAGTGAACAAATATTTTACTCCCTTAAATAGTTGGTATGTGAAAATTTATATAGATTTGGAGTCACTTGAGTTGTTTCAATCATTTTTCATTTTTCCAGTTAACTTCGTGAATTTTCAAAATAAAATTTATTACTCCAATTTACTTCTAAAATTATCAAAATAAAATTTATTACTCTCTCAATTTACTTGGTGAATTTTCAAAATAATTTTTATTACTCCCTCAATTTTTGCTGTGATTTGTCATAAAATAAGGAGGTTTCAAGTTCTATCCATACATTATTTCAATGTTAACACTGAGTGCGCGTATGACTCAACTGGAATGATTGTTGAAGAAGTCCAATTTGTAATTTGCAAGTTTCCTACTACTCACGAAGCCTTCCCAATGTGTTAATATTCTCTAGAACGTTAAAGCTATAGATAGAAATTTAGTTGCTCAAATACCAGATCTAGAAAATGAATTACGAGAAGGTGGCCAGGAAACTCGGTAGTTTCAATCTCCTGTTTTCAAGAGTGTTCTGTAGGCCATAATTAAATATCAAAACATGTAAATTGAAATGAAAACGTGTTCAGGAGTTTAACTTGGTAGGTTCAATCTCCTACTTTTAAGAGTGTTCGGTAGGCCATAATTAAATATCAAAATGTGTAAGTTGAAATGAAAACATGGGAAGACATAGTTGTGTTGACATGTGCTTTAAGAAAATAAAAATTTACAATATTATTAAATAGTGAAGCCGAATTATTTTACATGGTAGAATTTATAGTTGATTTCACATGTGTTTAAAAATAATAATAATAATTTTTTTAAATAATGAAATTGAACTATTTTACTAGTGTATATCATGATTAAGGATGAATTTTAATTTAAGGAAAAATGACGTTATATGACTATCTAATTTAATTATTATTTTGGTAGAAGATAAGTAGTGAAATCATTTTATTAACTTTAAATTTAAAATTTATTCATATTATAAATAGTTTTTGATAAGCAATTAAATTATTTTGTAATATTGAATTGTCTAAGAAATAATACTTGAATTAAGTTGTGTTAATGAAATTCAAATTATGTACATTATTTCTTTTAATGGCTTTAATAAATTTATTTGTAATAATTACTATACGATTATTTTATTTTTTTTAACTGTAGTGGGTATGAATTTTATTTATATGAAGAAGAGAGAGTGGGTCTTTGCCGTAGCGACCCCTATTACAAAATTGTTGACCAGCAAGAGCTGTTTTTGGATTTTGACATAATCAAGGGGTTTCAAAGGATCTTTCCTCATTTATGATTAACAGCCCTTTCGTAAGAGAGCACCCTTTGTTCGCCATCAAATCTGCTTCATTATTAGAATTTCTGAGGATGTGGTAAAACTTGTAGGATGCAAAGTCTAATAAGACTCTTTTCAATCTACCCAAGATTCTGTTGAGACCAGCATTTCTGAATAGCTCTTCTGAGTTTAACTTTTTTATTAGTATTTCGGAGTCGCCAAATACTTGCAGATCTTTGACCCCTTTGTCTCTTGCTATTTGACAAGCTTTGAGGAGCCCGAGAATCTCAGCTTGATTATTGGATTTCTGGCCTAGACCCCAGCAGAAGGATTCTCTTGAATCCCCATCCGGTGAGTACATGATCCCTCCAACACCGAAAGCATCGGGGTTCCCTTTGGACGCCCCATCGAAAAATATTGTGTGTAACTTTTGGGAACGCCACCAGTTCTGGAATATATCATCTAGTTCTCTCTTTCTCCAATCCGGGAAAGCATTTTGGGGAGAGCGGAGGTAGTTACGATGATAAGGTTCAAGGGGGCCAAGCCACCTCTTTTCCTCAGGAAGGAGCAAAGGATCCTCTTTAAAGAACTTCTGTTGGGCCGCTTCCAGGAGGAAGGACTTGGCTTTTTCAACAACTTGTAGCGAAGTGTGATTCAGGTCTTTGAAAATCATCTGATTATGAGCCAACCAGATCTGCCAACAGACAAATTTGGGGAGAGCGTTCCAAACTTTGCGCCAGAATGACTTGTGTGGAATTCGATGAGGGTATAGGTGGCTCCATGCAGCAAAAAGATCCGTGACAGAAATCTGTGAGGGGGTGGTAATATGGAAATCCTGGAGGATGAGATCCCAAACCTCCTTGGCGTAAAGACAATCTACAAATAAATGTCAAGTTGTTTCTAGATTGCTCCTACATAAAACACATCTGTGAGGCCCTTCAATTTTCCTTTTCACAAGATTATCTCCGGTTAGAAGCTTATTATGGACCAAATTCCAGAAAAAGAAATTAATTTTTGGAAGAGCTAAAGGCTCCCAGACATTTTTCTAAAAGGCAGAGTTTTGGATGCTGTTCCTTGAAGCCTGTAACGCTTTGTACCCATCTGCAGTAGAGTACTCCCCTGTCTGGCCCCAACCCCAACAGTCTTTCGTGGAACGATTGATCGGAGTTGCCTCCTCCAGCTGTTCAACAAGCAGATTTTGTTGTGAGATAAGCCTGGCAGGGGCACCATGGAAATCCCAGCCGGCCCAATCACCGCACTGATCCCAGGTCGAAAGATCGTATATGCTATGAATGCCTGCTCTTTCGAGCCAGATTCTCAACTCAGAGATCTCCTCATTGTCAGACAAAGGATCATGCCCCATAATGCGATCAAGCCAAAGATGGGTGTGTTTTCCATTACCTGGAATCCTGTACGCGTATTTTTTGAAGAATTTGCTACTTTTGCAGCAGAGTCTCCACACATGCGTGCTGTTCGCTATGTTGCCCAGTTGCAGATTTCTGAAAGATAGATTGTTTGTGTATTTTGACCTCAAGGTAACACAAACAGGATGAGTTGGCTCTTGAATCATCTTCCATAGGATTTTACCTCCTAGTGCGATGTTTACAAGAGTGGGGTCTCAAATTTGCAGACCACCCTCTGCGATTGGATTTTTGACTAGATCCCAATTAACCAGATGCATTTTCTTTTCATTGCCCCTCCCTCCTTGCCATAGGAAAGCTCTGAGGAGAGAAGAGATCTTCTCCATAATGTTTCTTGGGGCAAGTAGGAATGTTGCTTGATAGATAGGTAAGGCAGACAACTGAGACTTTATTAGAATGACTTTGCCACCTTTTGTTAACCATTGCCCTCCCCAAGCTGCAATTTTAGATTTAATTTTGCTGATAATTTCGCTCCAAAGAGACCTATTATTCATACCTGAAGTGATGGGGAGGCCAAGATACTTAATCCTGTCCCATTGAGCATGTCCTTTGAAGCCAAGGAGGTTTGCTATGGTGTTGAGCTCTTGCTAGTCTATATTCCAACTGAAGACTTCACTTTTTTTTTCATTGAATAAAGCTCCCGATACTCTGCAATAGCTTCTAAGGACAGAGTCAAAAGCCTTAGCTATTCTGGTAGATGCTCCTCCCAAAAGAAGGGAGTCATCAGAAAAGAGGGCGTGATTCAGAGGGTCAACACCATTGGAGGGTTTGAGGCCCGGGAGGGAACCAGCCATTCTTTCTGCTGCAAGTTTTCGACTAAGAGAATCTGCCATTAAGATGTACAGAAAGGGGGAGAGAGGGCATCCCTGCCTGATGCCTCTCCTAGCTTGGAGGAAATTTGTCGGACGACCATTGATGAGCGGGGCAATCCATGGGTTGTCAATGCAAGCTTTTATGAGATTAACAAAATGAGAAGAAAAGCCAAAGGAAAACAGAACTTTGCTTAGAAAGGAGCGGTTGACTCTGTCAAAGGCATTCACCATATCTAGTTTTATCACCATACCTTTCTATTTTCGCTGCTTGCTTGAGTGAATAATCTCCTGCACTTGAATGACATTGTCTAGAATGTGCCTGCCTTCCACGAATCCACCTTGTGAACTGGAGATCAGTATTGAGAGCAAAGGCTTGATTCGGTTTGCTAAAATTTTGGCCAGGATTTTATAAGAAGCGTTGCACAATGATATGGGCCTAAATCTTGCAAAAGTTTCCGGATTGGTGTCTTTGGGGATCAAGGCTAAATAGGTGGAATTGGTTCCTCCCCCTATTTTAGCTTTTTTCATAAAGCCTCTTATCATTTTTTGGAGGTCGATTTTGATGATGTCCCAACAAGCCTTGTAGAAATGGATTGTGAATACATCAGGCCCAGGGGCCTTGTCTGCTTCCATGGACCATATAACCTTGATAATTTCTTCCTCAGTTACCGGTTTGCATAAATCTGCATTGTCTTCAGGGGAGATGAGAGAAGGGATATGAGTAAGAAATTCAGCTACTTCCTCTTCATCACCTTGGGTTTCCTCACTATAAAGGTTTCTGAAATGAGTTTCAACAGCTTCTTTGACCTGTCTAAATCCTTTGCAGACTTGGCCCTCCAAAGTCTTGATTTCTGTTATATGATTCCTGGATAGTCTAGCTCGATACTGTCGGTGGAAAAAGGTGGTATTCCGGTCCCTTTCCTTTAACCACAGACTTCTGGATTTTAGCCTCCAATATTCTTCTTCAAATCTGAAGGATTGATATGCGGAACGTTGAGCTTTTATTTCCTTTCCAATAGCTCTACCATGATATTTTTTCTTTCCATATCATTTTGCAGGGTCTGCAACACCTGCACTGCATCTTCTCTTTGGCTGGTTGGTGTAGGGGCTGGTTTCTTAATCCAGTCCTTCAACGCTTTTTTGGTGGCTTTCAGATTTTGCTCCCAGACATAACTTGAATAACCTGTGATGGGAATGGCCCATGCTACTTTCACAGTCTCAGAGAAGCCCTCTCTCTCTATCCAAAGTGGGAAGAATCGAAAAGGTATGGGGCCCAGATCCTCTTCATATTCCAGAATGAGCTGAATTGGCTTGTGATCTGAGGTCATCTTGGGCAGAATTTTAGTGACTATGATATTTTTGTTCATCATGAGGGAAATTTGCACCAGAAAACGATCCAAGCATGCAAATATATGATCAGCCCCAGTTCAATTATTGCTCCAAGTAAAGAGACCTCAGACTGGGTTGAAATCTAATAGGTCCCAAAGCTGGGAAAGCTCTTCCACAAAGGCCACCAAGGGATCTTTGGTGTTGGAGCCTCCCCTTTTCTCTTTTGCTTTCAGAACAATATTAAGATCCCCGGCTAAGATGATGTTATTGGGGGAAAACTGCTCTAGAAAAGCTGAAAGAGAATTCCAGCATTCTCTTTTTTCAGTGTAATTGACAGGAACATATAGATTGAAAAGAGAGATAGTAAAATTACTTGCAATATGGGTTAGTTCCGTAAAGATCCAATGTTGGGTTTCATGAGATTTATTCAACTGGTATTTGGCTTCTGTCCAGAGGGTTTCCAACACTCCAGAAGAGCCCCTTGTGCTGACTGCTTTACCTAAGCTTTTTTTCCATTTTGACTTGCTGATATCTAGCAGAGCGTGTCCTTCTATCTTAGTCTCTTGGAGCAAGAGGATATCTGAGGGTTCTGTTTTCAAGAGGTCCTTTACTGCATCTATTTTTGAGGGATTCCCCAGACCTCTGCAATTCCAAGAGACGAGCTTCATTATTTACCTGAGAGGGTGGTGGATCCACCCTTGGGTGGCCTTGGTCTGGTATTTCTTCCGATAGACATTTCTATTGTCGACTGACTTCCTTGTGTTTTAAGCCTTCAGCCTCCTCTTCCCTTTTTTCTTTACGGGATTTCCTTCCAGCTCTTTTTAATGGGCGCTCATAGGTTTCGTCCTCCGAAAAGTCATAGCTTTCTACTACTTTTTTCTTTGTGACTTCAGCATAAGTGGGGTTGGAGGGGCTGGCTTGGGTAGTTTCAATCTGGATATCTATCCCTCCCTCTTTGCTTGGGGGAGTGACTTCTACTTGTTCCACATTTTCCTGGGCTAAGTTTGAAGGATCAATCTGGGCACCTTCTGTTCCATTTGGTGTTGCTTCAGTTTCCTGATTAGACTTTGGATTGTTCCCTGCTCCTGTTGTATTACCTTTTCCATCACCTTTCTTTGGATGTGCTGATTTCTGGACTAGAGTCCATTGGTCCCCGTTTTGTTTGTCTATTTTCTCCTCTGCCTTTTTCTTGCAGTGCTTTGCAAAGTGTCCATGACCATGGCAGTGTCTACATTTGAAGGGGAGCTGTTCGTAGTCCAGTTCTTGCACATGCGTCCATCCAGCGATAGTGAGCTTGATTGCTTCCGGCAAACGCTCTTCAAGGTCCACTTCTATGCAGATGCGTGCACATGAGTACTGGTATTTTCTTACTGCTTGGTCTATATATTTTCCCATCGCGTTCCCAATGATCTGCAGAGATTTTTGGTTCCAGCAGTGAAGAGGCAAACGAGGGAGTCTCACCCAGACCGGCACAGCAGATGGGACATCCTGGGAGGGATCGAAGTCTGGAGACCATTTGTTTAAATACAAACCCTGCGGTCCCATAAATTAGGGGCCATTTCTGAATATTAAACTTCTGTCTTCCGGGTTTTCAAACACAAATACGAAATATCCTTTGCCAACAAAATAGCTCTTGAATCCTTCTTTGATCAGAGGTTTCTAGTTTCTTTGGGTCCATTCTTCCACTGACTTGGGGGAAGGCCAAAGGCCCGTGAACTGGCCTATGAGACCTCTCTCAGCCAGATTCAGAGCCGCTTTACACGTTTCCTCCTCAGGCAGGGCAACTGATGGAATCGTGTCCATTTTCTTGATGAATTTCTGCTGAATCGCTGAGGGAGGGCGTTTCGGGCCAGCAGCAATCAGGGATTTGAAGTCTAAGACCTCCGGAGGCGTATCAGATGGGGGTACATAACCCCCGGGAGGCTCCATGAGTAGAGATAGGAAGGAGCGGGGCTGTGCGCAGGGGCACAGCAGCCAAAACGGCGCGCGAGGGCACCCAACAGCCCTAGGTTGCAGAGCGCAGAGAAAAACCCAGAAAAAGGTGACTATCGATGATATTTTTGAGCTATGGGAGAATATTTCCATAAAAAAATCACTATAAATTTAATTATTATGCATATGTAATTATTATATTAAATTTTAAGGAGCTCGGATTATCCACAGTGCTAGAGAACGAGTGTCGATGTTTTGAATCCTAACGGAGATCCATCATCAGGACTTTTTTGAATGAAGAAATTGAGAGAAAAGACTTAGACCATTAATAGAGAAAAGGCTTAGAAAAGACTTAGACCATTAATAAGGATATATTTAGTTTATTAAATATATCATTTTAATTAATATATATCTAATTTTATTATATATTTAATTTTAAAGATTTATTTTAATTTATTATACCTCTATTAATGGTCCGAGTCTTTCTCTCAATTTCTTCATTCAAGAAAGTCCTGATGATGGATCCCCGTTGGGATTCGAAACGTCGACACTCATTCCTTAGTACTGTGAATAATCCAGGAAGCTCTTTAAAAAATGATCACCACATGAGTTTAAAAACCAAAATATATTAAATTTCTCTAAATAGGATTTAAAGATAACAAAAATAATAGTTCTCTTGAATATGGTTGAATTTGAACTTTGAATGAATAAAGAAATCTACTAGTTATAAATATATATGGTGCATGGGACTTAGAATGTCAATTAGTAAATCCCTCTCATAGAATTAAGAGGTAACTAAATTTATTAAAGGACAAATGTCAATTCTACACCTTGGATTTAAAGGTAATTTATCCACCAATTAAGTTGAATTAAAAGTGAGTGAAGATATACACTAAATTTAATAAGCATACTAATATTGGACATTCTTATATTCCAGTGATCCATTGTATTTACTATTAATTACTCCCCACCATAATTTGGGCAATTCTTTGCATAAATTAAGTACAAGTAAAGGGTAAATATGTACTACACATTATTTATAATCTTGTAGTAAAGTGTGTTTACCAAGAGTTAAAGTGTTATTTTCTTCCTATATAAAGTACTAATTGGTTCTTATATATTTACCAAGAATTAAATATTATTTGCTTCCTATATAATCTCCTAGATATGGGAGTTGTTACGTAAAAACAAAATTATCATATTAATTATTGTAAGACCCATATATATATATATGAGAATTTTACTATCATTTCAAAGCTCCATTATCAATGATGTAATAATTGCAATTCACTAAACCTGAGTCACTTCAAAATTATTAAATTCATAGCTCTTTTATTTTCTTATATTTATTGATTGGGTCATACACTAGGATTTTGAATCATCACCACCTATGATGATAATTATTATACTATTAAAAAAAAAGAGAAAATAATGAATTTTAATGTTGGTAGAGACAAGTGTCATAGCTAGAAGATGAGTAACGAGGAGTAGGGTTGCTAGAGGGCACATCATGGAAACACCACAACAACCAACTTTTGTCACCTCCATCTCACAAAGATCCCACCTAAATCCAAGGATATTTTTCCCAATGAACTTCTTGGGATACCCCAAAAGGTAAATCGACTTCACCATTGACCTTAACCTAGGAATGGAGCCTATTGCAGAAACATTAGATCGTATGTGAACTCCAAAATTAAAAGAGTTGCAAATATTATTAAATAAATTATTGGACTTGGGTTTCATATGACCCATCAAATCCCCATAGGGAGCTCCTATAACCTTTGTTAATAAGAAATACAGGACTTGGCGATTTTGCATTAACTATTGCTAGTTGAACAAGGTGACCATAAAAAATCAATACCCTCTACAAGGATAGATGACATGTTCAATCAAATGAGGGGAGCTTCTATGTTTTCAAATATAAACCTAAGACCTGGATACCATCACTTAAGCATCAAGGAGGAAGTTATTCCAAAGATAACATTTAAGACAAGATTTGGGCATTATGAATGTGTAGTATTACCCTTTGGTCTGACAAATTTCCCAGGCGTTTTCATGATTTTCATAAGAATATCTAGAAAATTTTGTATTGTAAATATTTATCAATGATATTTTGATCTACTCAAATCCCCCAGAGGATTAGGATGAACACTTAAGACTAGTTTTACAATGTCTTAGAGAGAACCGATTGTAAAAGAAGTTGTCAAAGTTTTCCTTCTACCAATCCAAGATCCATTATCTTGGGCATATTATCTCTGGTAAACGTATTGTGGTAGACCTAAAAAATATTGAGGCCATCGTTAAATAGTTGGAACCAACCAATGTTCATGAAATATGCAGTTTCACGGGCATGGATGGATAATTATTGATGGGTTTTCGAAGATAGAAAATCCCATTATCGAATTCCAAAGAAATAACAAGAAGTTTGTTTGGACTGAAAAATGTGAAGAGGCATTCCAATGGTTAAAATTATTATTAATAATGGTACCAGTTCTGAAGGTAGTAGATATGAAGCAATAAGTTTTGGTTTGCACTGATGCCTCCATGGAAGGGTTTTGTTGCGTATTGATGAAAGAGGGAAGATTAATAATATATTCATCAAGAAAACTTAGAACCCATGAAGGTAAACTACGCAACCCATTATCTAGAAATGGAAACAAGTGTTTACGCCCTAAAGATTTGGAGACACTACCTTCTAGGAAGGAAGTTTGATCTTAGGACTGAGCATTGTGGGCTACAACACATATTCACTCAGGACCACTTAAATGCAAGGCAAAGATGGTGTTCTGAGCTAATCAGTGAATGGTTAGCAAGAGTTTGAGGGAGGACAAAATGATGATCCCAAAATATAAATAATACTCCCTTGATAATGATGGGATGCTACGATTTTGGAGTAGGATATACGTGCCACCAAATGAAGAGATATGCAATTTGATCTTGAATGGAGTACATCACGCAATATACATGGCACATCCTAGTATTAAGAAGATGAGTGCATACCTAAAACCACCCTTCTTTTGGAAAGGAATGAAGAAGGACATTGTAAAATTTGTATCAAGATATTTAGAGTGTCAGCGAGTAAAATTTGAACACATACATCTAACAAGGTTATTGCAACCCCATGAGATACCATAATCTAAATGGGAAGTTATATCAATGGACTTCATTGTGGGACTACCAATGACCTCAAAACGACATGATTCCATATTTGTAGTGGTGGACACATTGACCAGGAGCGCCCATTTTATACCAGTTAAGAATACATATAAGGCACCAGAGATAGTGAGATTTTTTATTTGATGATATTGTGACATTACATGGAGTTCCTAGGAAGACCATATCAGATAGGGGAGCAGTGTTTACAGGAAGGTTTTGGACCAGTTTCCAAGAATACTTGGGAACCCAATTGAACTTCAGCACTACATACCACCCTGAGATAGATGGTCCGACAGAGAGGACTAATCAAATCCTCGAAGAAATCCTATGGATGTATGTGATGGACCAACAAAAGTGATGGGAGGAGTTTTTACCCCTGCTGGAATTTTCTTGCAATAATAGTTATCAAATTTCCATCAAGATGGCACCATATGAGTTATTGTATGGAAGACCATGCAAAACACCTCTTAGTTGGGACCGACTAGAGGACCGGGTATTAATAGGACTAGAAGTGGTGCAAGAGGTGGAAGAACAAATGACTATGATTAAGGGGAGGCCAAAAGAACCACAAGATCAACAGAAGAGTGATGTTGACACTCATCGAATAGACCAAAGTTATGAAGTAGGAGATAGATTGTTCCTGAGAGTAAGGCCCCAAAAGAGTTTGGAAAGGGAGAAAAATTGTCTGGGACCTTTTGAAATCTTAGAAAGAAAAGGGTTGGTAACATATAGACTTGAATTACCTCCATCCCTAGCACGTATTCATGATGTGTTTCATGTTTAGGTTTTTGCGTCATTATATTTCGCATCCTTCACATGTTTTTGGACTTAGGTCAAAAAAAAAACAATCTTATTAAATAGTGCAAGAGTTTAACTTGTGTTTCAATCTCCTATTTTTTTAAGAGTGTCTTGGTGAGGTCATAATTAAATATCAAAACGTGTAAGTTGGAATGAAAACATGGGAGGACATAGTTGTTTTGTATTCACATGTGCTTTATAAAAAATAAAAATTTACAATATTATTAAATAGTGAATTTGAATTTATTTTACATGGGAGGATTTATAGTAGACTTAGCATGTGTTCTAAAAAAAGAAATTTAAAAAAAAAAAAAAAAAAAAAAAAAAAAAAAAAAAAAAAAAAAATCAATCTTATTTAGAATTAAGAGGTAACTAAATTTATTAAAGGACAAAGGTCAATTTTTTTACACCTTGATTTAAAAGTAGAAGTAATTTATCCACCAATTAAGTTGAGATAAAAGTGAGTGAAGATATACACTAAATTTAATAAGGATAATAATATTGGACATTCTTATATTCAAGTGGTCCATTGTATTTACTATCAATTACTGCTCACCATAATTTGGGCAATTCTTTGCATAAATTAAGTACAAGTAAAAGGGTAAATATGTAGTACACATTATTTATAATCTGGTAGTAAAGTGTGTTTACAAGAGTTAACATGTTATTCTACTTATATAATGTACTAATTGCTTCTTATATATTTACCAAGAATTATAATATTATTTTTCATCTTATATATCTCCTAGATATGAGAGTTGTTATGTAAAATAAGAAAATCATATTAATTATTGTACGACCATATATATATGAGAATTTTACTATCATTTCGGTGAGTTTCATTATCAATTATGTAATAATTGCAATTCTCTAAACTTGAGTCACTTCAAAACTATTAAATTCATCGCTCTTTTATTTTCTTATATTTATTGATTGGTTCATACAATAGGATTATGAACCATAACCACCTATAATGATAATTATTATACTCTTTAAAAAAAGAGAGAGAAAATAATGAATTTTAATGTTGGTGGAGACAAGTGTCATAGCAAGAAGTGGAGTCACGAGGAGTAGGGTTGCTAGAAGGCACATCATGGCACCACCACAACAACCAACTTTTGTCACCTCCATCTCACAAAAATCCCACCTAAATCCAAGGATTTTTTTCCCAAAGAACTTCTTGGGATACCCCGAAAGGGAAATTGACTTCACCATTGACCTTAACCTAGGAATGGAGCCTATTGCAAAAGCACTATATCGTATGTGAACTCCAAAATTAAATAAGTTTCAAATCTTATTAAAGAAATTATTGGACTTGGGTTTCATATGACGCCGCATATCCCCATAGGGAGCCCCTATAATATTTTTTAATAAGAAATATGGGACCTGGCAATTTTTCATTAACTATCACTAGTTGAACAAGGTGACCATCAAAAATCAATACCTTGTACGAGGATAGATGACTTGTTCAATCAAATGAAGGAAGCTTCTATGTGTTCAAATATAGACCTAAGACCTGGATACCATCAGTTGAGCATCAAGGAGGAATTTATTCCAAAGACAATATTTAAGACAAGATTTTGGCATTATGAATGTGTAGTATTACCCTTTGGTTTGACAAATTCGTCGGGCGTTTTCATGATTTTGATGAATGGAATATTCTAAGAATACCCAGACAAATGTGTACAGATATTTATCAATTATATTTTGATCTACTCAAATCCCCCAGAGGATCATGATGAAAACTTGAGCCTAGTTTTACAATGTTTTAGAGAGAACCGATTGTACGGGAAGTTGTCAAAGTGTTCCTTCTACCAATCCAAGATCCACTATCTTGGGCATATTATCTCTGGGAAAGGTATTGTGGTAGACCTAAAAAATATTGAGGCCATCGTTAAATAGCTGGAGCCAACCAATGTTCATGAAATATGCAGTTTCATGGGCATGGATGGATATTTATTGATGGGTTTTCAAAGATAGAAAATCCCATTATCGAATTCCAAAGAAATAACAAGAAGTTTTTTTGGGCTAAAAAATGTGAAGAGGCATTCCAATGGTTAAAAGTATTATTAACATTGGTACCAGTTCTGAAGGTACTAGATATGGAGCAACAAGTTTTGGTTTGCACTGATACCTCCAAGGAAGGGTTCTTTTGCGTATTGATAAAAGAAGGAAGATTAATAATATATGCATCAAGAAAACTTAGAACCCATGAAGATAAACTATGCAACCCATTATCTAGAAATGGAAACAAGTGTTTATTCCCTAAATATTTGGAGACTCTACCTTCTAGGAAGGAATTTTGATCTTAGGACTGACCATTGTGGGCTACAACACATATTCACTCAGGACCACTTAAATTCAAGGCAAATACGGTGGTATGAGATAATCAGTGATTATGATTTTGATATTACTTACAAAAAAGGAATGATAAATAGGGTGATGGATGCTTTAAGTAGGAGGCCGCATATATTTTAAGTGATTCCCTTAAAGACAAATTTGAAGGAGAAGTTGCTTGACTTGCTATTTAAGGACACCTGGTACAAGGAGGTTAGCAAGAGTTTGAGGGAGGACGAAATGAAGATCCCAAAATATAGAGAATACTCCCTTGATAATGATGGGATGGTACGATTTCGGAGAAGGATATATGTGCCACCGAATGAAGATATATGCGATTTTATCTTGAATGAAGCACATCATGCAATATACATGGCACATCCTGGTATTAAGAAGATGAGTGCGGACCTGAAACCACTCTTATTTTGGAAAGGAATGAAGAAGGACATTGTAAACTTTGTAGCAAGATTCTTATAGTGTCAGTGAGTAAAAGCTGAACACAGACATCCAGCAGGGTTATTGCAACCCCATGAGATACCAGAATCTAAATGGGAAGTTATATCAATGGACTTCATTATGGGACTACCAATGACCTCAAGACGACATGATTCCATATTTGTAGTAGTGGACACATTGACCAAGAGTTCCCATTTTATACCAGTTAAGACTACATATAAGGCACCAGAGATAGCGAGAGTTTTTATTGATGAGATTGTGAGATTACATGGAGTTCCTAGGAAGATAATATCAGATAGGGGAGCAGTGTTTACAGGAAGGTTTTGGACCAGTTTCCATGAAGCCTTTGGAACCCAATTGAACTTCAGCATTGCATACCACCCTAAGATAGATGGTCAGACAGAGAGGACTAATCAAATCCTCAAAGACACGCTATAGATGTATGTGATGGACCAAAAAAAGATATGGGAGGAGTTTTTACCCCTGGTGGAATTTGCTTACAATAACAGTTATCAAAGTTCCATCAAGATGGCACCATTTGGGTTCTTGTATGGAACACCATGCATAACACCTCTCAGTTGGGACTGACTAGAGGACCCAATATTAACAGGACCAGAAGTGGTGCAAGAGATGGAAGAACAAATGACTATGATTAAGGGGAGGCTAAAATAAGCACAAGATCGACAAATTAGTTATGCTGACACTCATCGAATAGACCATAGTTATGAAGTAGGAGATAGAGTGTTCCTGAGAGTAAGGCCCCAAAAGAGTTTGGAAAGGGAGAAAAATTGTCTCCACGGTTTGTGGGACCTTTTGAAATCTTAGAATGAAAAAGTTCAGTAGCATATAGACTTGCAATACCTCCATCCCTAGCATGTATTCATGATGTGTTTCATGTTTCTATTTTGCGTCATTATATTTCATATCCTTCGAATGTTATTGACTTAGGTCACTTGGAGGTTTCAGACGAGGGCACGGTGATGGTCGAACCAGTCTGCATACTGGACCAACAAACTTTGCACCTTAGATGGCGATTATTGGACCAGGTTAAGGTCCAGTGGGATAATTATAGTCCTAGTTCAGCCACTTTGGAGGCTGTCGAGGAGATGCGTCACCATTTTCCTTATCTATTCCAAGGACTTCGAGACGAATTCTATTATTAAGAGGGGGTGTATGTAGTTCCCTACTCTAGTTGACGGATAGTGATATAAATTTTAACATTATTTAGCCGTAAGGCCCACACTTTATTCTTTGAGGACCTCAGGTTGAGGATTCAGACACATGACTCTATTATTAGTGGATATGATGGTTATGTATGTTCTTTATTGATACTGTGATGATTACATAATTAATGGTTATGTACGTTCTCTATTGATATGATTGTAGCATTAATGGATATGCACATTCTCTATTGATATCATGATGACGATAGACTTGATTGATAGGTATGTTTTCTATTGATGTTACGATGATGATGGATTTGATGGATATGTTAATTTCCCATTGATTTTATGATTATGATAACCATGATGGATGTGTCCCCTATTTAGTTACTTACATTAGTTCCGATTCAAAATGAACAACGATGTGAATTACTAGGTCATGTTGATGTTGCTATTATGATAATTACTAACACTGAGAAACTTTGTTACTGATGATTATTGAGTATGACAAGAAACCACCAGAAGCACTCGCATATGATGAGTTGACAACATCTAGTTTGATAGAAAGTAATATTTTTCTTTTGAAATTCTAAGTACAGTTTGAAACTTGCTATATATATATATATATATATATACTTTGATGATATGTCAGTGACTGTAGGAACATGTTAGTTGCTTGGCCGAATGACTCACATATGGGTGATGGGGTTGTACAATTGGATGGAATTGCATGGGAGGGGTGGGACAGTGTCCCTAATCTCACCTACTAGCACTCCCACCGTGACTTAGGCTGGAAAGGTCGAAAAACCTTCGCCTTGAAGATCACAATGTTGTGGGGGCAGGTCCCAAATTTGGGTTGCTCACGAGGATTTTTTGGGGGGCGCACATCAAGGCGGATTCCTTGATCCACAGCACCATTAGTCTCACTATAGCAAGCAACATATGAGATGATATTGGTCTTTTTCGTTGCACCTATAATTTCCCCTCGTAGTCACTGGATGCTTGAAGGGCAAGTGACGTGGCACCCTTGGAACTTCAAGAGAAATTCTTGCAGGGCACGATCGACTTGGCACCCTTGGCATCACAAATAAACTGTTAGGCATGGCACCGTTGGAACTTCGAATGGAAGTTCTTGAAGGGCATGATCAACTTGACACCCTTGACATAAGTAAAAATAAACTAATAAATATAATCAAGATATGAAAATCCTACTAATTCATATCAAGTGGTGAATGATGTTATAACCAAGGAAATTAAATCAACAATAAAAATTAGGATAAGAGAATAATAAGAAGAAACAAAATATTTTAATTTCGATAACTCTACCTTCATATGTTAATATATATATATATATATATATATATATATATATATATATATATATA
>JAXQQM020091211.1:0-40785 GCA_034641835.2 Pinus albicaulis | reverse complement strand
AATTAAGAAATCCTGCGGAGATAGGTTTAAACTGCTTCAGATGGCGGGGGAGGAGCGAAGCCGTCGGATGAAGGCAACCAACGGTGGAGATTTGCGTAGACGAGGCGAAAAGGAGAGCGGGGAGATGAACAAGTCGGAGTGATTTTGGACCGTCCGATCTGGACACGTGGACGGTCCAGATCTAATCGGAGGGTCTCAATCGGAGGTGGCAGAAAAGGGGATGCGATTGAAAATTCCAGTGCACTTAAGCGCTGGCCGTTGATCTACAGATCAGATCGACGGCGGGGAATGAATCGGGGGATGGCTGATCAGTGGGTGCAAACAAGTGTATGCGGTGGAAAACCTCGATGCGATTGGGCGCTGGCCATTTGATCGGCTTACGATCAACGGTGGAGATTAGTTTTTAGAAAGAACCGGCATAAACCCTTATAACATATCAAAACCCCAAGTTTTTAATATAAACGAAGGTTTAATGGATCAGGGCGGAAATAAAATATATACAAAGGATAGGCGCCCGCCTGCGGGATCTTTGGATATATGGAACACAAAGGGCCCGGGGCTTAATACATCAAAGGCCAATCGCAATCAGAATCGCGGGCCTGGTCTTTTCGATCAACCCATTGTGAATTCATCAATCGCGATTGCGCGATCGGTATTTTCTATCAACCCATTAAAATATTAAACACGTGACTTCAAGCTTTTAAGTTGAAAACTTTGGATAAGCGGGTTCTTGGATTTTATAAAGGAAAAAGCAGAATAGTAATGAAAATTTACAATGTTTTAAGCGCCGGAGGCGGGCTTACTGGATATATAAAATAAATGATGCGATCGGGTTTTTGTATTTACAAAGGATTAATCGCATCGGAACATTTCAAACCAAAGTATGATCGCAATCGGAACTTTTGAATAGAGCACAAGTCTCGCACATTTGGATACTTCCGATGTGATGAGCGCCAAACAGGTTTAGCGCTTGGTTTTAAAATGGAAATGGGGGTTCCGAAACAGTTAAAAAGTGAGTTTTCAACTATGGAAAGGGGAATTTTTCATAAATGGAAAGAAGAGGACTTATGAAAACAAGGCAGTTTTGATGGAGAAAAAGGGGAGCAGATGAAAGGTTTGAGAAGAGGGAAAATGATGGTCTTTCAACAGTCTTTCATTTGGAATCAGCAGATTTTCTGAGTATAAAATGGGACAGCAAATGAGGATTTGGGACAGAGGCATGAGACCTTAAAGAGACTTCAAGAGCCAACAATTTTTAGTGATAAAATTTGTTCCTTGGAGGCTCAAAAAAGATCTTAGCCACCTTTTGGTATAACAAAATATTATAGGTGGCTAATAGTGAGGTGCGAAACTGTTGTTCCTTTTAAAAGGAACAGCAAAAATCTGTGGAACTACTGTTCGTTTCGAAAGGAATAGTAGAAATTTTGTTCCTTTGAAAAGGACAACAAAACTCAAAACAAGTAAAATGAACAGAATTTTTGAAAAAATGAATTGTATGAAACATACATCGAAAACTGAAATAACCAGAAATTTGAAAAAAAATGAATTTTCTAAAACAAATAATCCAAATGAATAAACAATATTTATGTACAAAAATTTTAAAAAAGAATTGATTTAATGAACTAGTGCTGAGGAGGATTTGTCCCCTTTAGGAAGAATTTCCATGGTAGAATCTTCCCGTAACTGTTGGTAAAAGGATTCCTAGGTAAGCAGTTTATGATACAATCGTACTTGATGACCGTTTACCTTAAAGGAATGCCCAGATCCATCAATGGAAACTAATGTAATAGTGCCATTATTATGCACTTTTTGTATTTCATAGGGTCCGAGCCATCGTGTTTGGAGTTTCCCTGGAAAATCCTGAAACCTAGAATCATATAGGAGTGCCCAGTCTCCTTCATGGAAGATCTTTTGTTTAATCAGGGCGTCATGCCACTGTACTCTCTGTCTTTGAATTAACACTATGTGCTAAAGAGAAGAGAGCCTAATTTCATCTAACTCATTAATTTGCTACAGTCTTTTGGTCTGGGCTTCATTTAGATCTAGACCCACCTTCTGAGCTGTTCTCAATGTCTGAATTTCAAACTCTATTGGAAAGATGGGTTCTTTTCCAAATACCAATTGATATGGTGAATATCCCGTAGTGGGTCTCCAGGTTGTTCAATATGCCCACAATTCTTCTGGCAATCTATAGGCCCAATCACGTCTGTGTGAGGCAATGGTTTTTTTTAATATAGATTCAATGACTTTGTTCGTGCTCTCAACTTGGCCATTGGTTTGTGGGTGGTATGGGGTTGTAATATTGTGCTGACTGTGATAGTTTTGTAGTGTTTCAGCTAATTTACTACCTACAAATTGTGGTCCTCCATCTGTGATTATGTCCCTTGGGAGGCCATACCAAACAAATATTTGGAAAAGAAACTGTATTACAGAGTCCTCTGTAGATTTTGAAAGAGCCTCTACTTCAACCCATTTGGTGACATACTCAGTTGCAACTAGGATGTATGTTTTCTACTTTGATGGGGGGCTAATAGGACAAACAAAGTCAAGGGCCCAGCGTTCAAATGGTTCAATCACTAGTTGAGGTTTCAAAGGCATTTCATCAGACTACCGAGGGCGACCTGCCCTTTGACAGCTATCACAAGCCTGCACAAATTTCTTGAGATATTTAAAGATAGTAGGCCAATAATAGCCTATTCGTAAAACTTTATGGTAAGTTCTACGATCTGAAAAATGCTCGCCACACTATCCATCATGGCATGCTTTCAAAATGTCAAATACCTCATCCTCCCGAATGCATCTTCTTATTTGCATATCTGCACCTGTATGAAATAGGTAGCCCCCAATCCAAGAGAATCGGGTACTACAGTGTATTATCTGCTTTCGTTCATTAAGGAATAGATGTTTAGGTAATTTACCTATTTCCAAATAATTTTCTATCTCAGCATACCATGGGGTTCTAACAGTAATAGCAAACAGATGTTCATTTGGGAAGTGGTCTTCAATTTCTTCTGTATCTGTTGCCTTTGGCATTCTTGACAAAAAATTAGCTACAGGGTTCTCCTTTCCAGGTCTATCTTTGATTGTAATGTCGAATTCCTGCAATAAAATCAACCATCTTGTCACTCTTCCATTTTTAATAGGTTTATTTGCTAAAATCTTAATGGCAGAGTGATCAGTTTATAGTACTATAGGATACCCAGTTATATAATGTCTAAACTTATTTATAGCATGTACTACAGCTAAAAATTCCTTCTCAGTCACAGTATAATTTAATTCAGCAGGAGATAGATTTTTGCTAATATAATAGATTGCATATGGCTTCTTGTCTTCCTCCTGCCCAAGTACTGCTCCAATTGCTGTGTCTGAGGCATCAGATGAAATTTGGAATGGAAAATTCCAATTTGGGCCCCTCAGCACTGGGGCTGTTGAAACAAGCTTCTTCAGATCATTAAAGGCATTGTCACATTTATCTGTCCAGATGAAATCAACATTTCCAGTTAGTGCATATAAAGGTGCAGCTATTCGAGAATAATGCTCTATAAATCTTCTATAGTAACCAAAAAATCCAAGAAAGCTACGTACCTCTGTCTGTGTGGTAGGTGTGGGTATTAACAAGATTATTTGAATTTTAGCTGGGTCTACCTGAATTCCAACTGCTGAGATATAATGGCCTAAGATAACTCCTTCAGTCATCATCATATGACACTTTTCATTACTTAAACAAAGCCTAGTGTCAATACATCTTTGCAACACCTTTCCTAAGTTTTCCAATGCTGGCTCAAATTCATCCCCATAAGGTGTGAAGTCATCCATATATACTTCGAGACCTTCATTTATTAAGTATGCAAAGATGCTAAGAATGGCCCTTTGGAATGTAGCAGGGGAATTGCATAGGCCAAAAGGTAAGACTCGGTAGGCAAATTTCCCCCATGGACAGGTAAAAGTAGTTTTGTCTTGGTCTTCAGGGGAAATCTGAATTTGATTGTACCCACTGAAGCCATCTAGGAAGGAAAAGAATTTATTTCCTGCCAATGTGTCTAATACCTGGTCAATGAAAGGAAGGGGAAATTGGTCCTTCTGTGTTGCCTTGTTAATTTCACGGTAATCTACACATATTCTCCACTTTTCGTTTTTTTTTGGTATCACTACTAATGGAGAGACCCACTTGCTATCAGATATTGGGTAAATGAAATTAACATCCAATAGTTTTTGTAGTTCAGCTTTCACAATATCTTTAAGGTGAGGGTTTAGTCTTATTTGGGGTTGGCGAATGGGTCTCGCATCTTTTTCAATATAGATGTGGTGTGTGCACAATTTAGGATCAATTCCTTTCATATCGGGGTAATCCCATGCAAAGGCTGCTTTGTATTTCTGCAATAGTTGGACCAACTTCTCTTCTTGTTCAGCAGTTAGATTTTTGTTAATGTTTAGAGTTTTTCCCGGCTCAATTTCTACAATCTTACTATTATACACAGACGTAGTGGGTATTACTTGATCAGGAATGCCTTTCAAAGGATCTTCTTCTTCATTATTATCAAATGCTGCCTTGATCATGTGACATTGCAAATGAGATCTGATTTGTGGTTTATTAATAAAACTATTAATGATATCATCCTTTGTTTGATATTTAAAATCAAAATCATTTTCTATAGTTAGAGGTGATCTCATATTTTCCATAAGATATGATACAGGTGGTTTTTTTTATTATTATTGATAGACTTGGCTGGGCTGGGGGATATAAAGCTAAACTCTTGACATAGTTTCCCCTTGTTATTGTCATTTTTCCTTGTCGGCATCCAATATAAGAATCAACAGTTGCCAACCAAGGTCTACCTAAGATTAACGGGTGTCCATCTAGTCAGTTCTTTGGATTGATAACCAGGAAGTCAGCAGGGTATTCCTAGGAATCTACAAATACCATTACATCTTGTAGTGTACCCTCTGGTTTTACTACCGATCGGTCAGCCAATTCCAATAAGGTTGTTGTTGGTTCTAGCGATGTAATGCCAAGTTTTTGACAGGTAGTAGTTGTTAGAATATTGATTGCCTCTCCCAAATCAACTAAGGCATTTGGAAATGATTGTCCATTGATTTGCACTGTCACTATAGGATTTCCTGGGTCTTCATATTTGATAGGTGTTTCCATCCCTGATAATAAGTCAGATAAAGTATCGACTATTTGGACAGTTGGATTGGTGGTTGGTATCCTCTTTGGATTCTTTATGCATAATTACTTAATGGTTTTTGCATATATAGAAATGTCTTGAATGGCTTGGAGGAGAGGGATTTTTATACATAATTTTTTTAATTCCCCCAGAAGATCAAAATTGGGATGTTCTAATGGGCGTGGTATGATTAATCGTTCTGGGAATGGTGGAGAGGAAGTTGTTACTTGTTGTTGATCTTGTTGTTGAACTTCCTTTTCTTTTTGTAATGTTTGTTCTATAGGTAACAGATCTTCAACATGAACATCGTTGTTTCTCTCTGTTTCTACTACGCTTCCAGACCTTAATTGAAGATCATTGCACTCCCTCAGTTCATTTTCTAATTCTAGGGGTTCCATTATTTGGACAGGCTGAACTGGCCTATTGTTTGGGTTTGGGTTGGGTTGGGCTGGGAGTTGCAGTCTTAAGTTGGTCGGGGGGTTTGTATAGGGAGCTGGCAATGTAGGTTGAGAGAGAGGGATTGTTCCAGTAGGTTGATTTATAGGTCTTTGCCAGTTTGACTGCTAGGCCTAACTCTATGAGGTAGAGGGGGACCATTGTGTTGGATAGTTATTGTTTTGGCAAAACGGTGGACATAAAGGAAAGCTAGGCCAATTGTTTTGATTTGTTTGATTTGGCCAAGATGTTGTCGGGAATGGCTGTTGTGAACAATTGGGGAAAGGTGGTTGATTTTGCCACATTCCACTATATTGTTGAGCATTGTATTGAGGAGGCTGAAAAGAAGAAAATGGATTAGTTGGCATACCTGATTGTCATGGCTTCCATTGTCGGCGCTGATTAAGTAGACATACCACTTTTGATTCTTCTTCTACCTCCTTATAAACTTCTTTTAGGCTAGGAGGCGAGGGACATCCATTTTTAGGGTGATCTTTCGTGCAAATGGCACAGAATTTGATTACATCCAATGGACATTCTTTGTGGACGTGTTTCTTTCTGCATCTAGGACAGAATATTGCCAAATTTTGCCCTGCTTTTGCTTGCTTCTGTTTGGCTTGCATAATATCGAGCTGCATTGTTAAAGTCCCAAGTATGTCTGTCTTAAAATCTTCCAACAAGTTTCCAATCTCTGCATGAGTCACACCTTCATTAGAGGTCTTGTTGTCTCTTGTAATCATATCACATTCTGTTGATTTTAGCCTTGTATTGCCCCTTGAACTCCTAATACATAAATCAATGATGTTAGCATAAATTTCCTGATATATATCACCTTTTCCCATAATATTCAATGTTTGAACCCATTGATCTTTCATTCCCCTAATTAATGTAGTTTTCAACACATTATCAGGTAAGGGTAAGGATGCATAGGGAGATCTCTGAATATTGTATTGAAACCGTTCCACATATTCTTCCAAGGTTTCATTTGATTTTGTTGTCATTTGGAATATTTCATCTTTTAGTTCCCAAGACCTACAATAATCTTGATATTTATTTAAAAATGCAGCCTTTATATGATCCCAATCAGTTATGAAACCCCCACCTAATCCCATAAACCATCGTAAGGCTGCCCATTTTAATGTAGACGGGAATAGTTTTAGTTTTTGGGGATCGATGGTATAATCATATCCCCTACATAACACATCAAATTAAAACAAAAACGCATCTGGATCTTCTGATATTAAGCCATGAAATGTGGTAATATGTTGAAGGGGAATGGCCTTCATAGGCACATTGACTACAATATCTACTATAGGATATTGCACCGTAGAGGTTTGCTAGGGTGTCTGCTGATTCTGATTTTGGTTCTGGGCCATTTGGTCAAAAATGTGCCAATATCCTTTTGGGATCTCCAAGGAATTCCTAGGCTGACTAGCAGGGACAAGAATGGCTTTGACAGCACTCCCCTTATCTGGAATAATGAGTATTCCTTGTTGTCCTACTGTTTGAGGTGATTCAAGACCCTGATTTTGAAAAAGTTTAACAGTACTTCCCTTATCTGGACTGCCTATCGTTTGGGATATTTCAATAGGAGATGTTGGGTCTCCTGTTTCTCGTGTTTCCCCTTCTCCTTCACGAAGATTACTAAAGTTCCCTTCTTGAGGGGAAATTATGCAAGGATTCTTAATTTCCTGGGAATCTTGCTTAATTCCCTCTGTTTGACTGTGTATCTCAGCAAAGGCTTCAGATGGTGACTCTTTAGCCTGAAGGGAACTAGTAGGCTATCTAGAAATAGCTTTTCTAAATCCTACTGATGGCTGAGATTCAGTTCTTTTAAGGATTTCGTTAATAATAGTTGTCCGCCCAAGGGTCACCGGTCCCTTAGGTTTTTCAATTTTAGAAGGAATTTTGTTTTTTCTTAGTTGGTATATTCATTCAAGAAAACAAACCTTCATTCCTACCCAAAGAAAGAAGCTTACCTACTTTTGCTGTGAAGCGGACTGTGAGCAAGTGTGTTTCTTGCCCAGTGCGTAGGTTCTTACCTTCCATATTTAATACCCAATTCTTCGCAAGTAGAAGAAAATCAGTTGTGCATCACTCCTTTAAAATGGCATACACTCTCCCCGGCAACGGCGCTAAAATGTCGAGCCATAAAAAGGTATATTTTCAAACACCTAATTAGCTTACATTAATCATCAATCCAGGAGCGACTTTTTATTTCAAGAGTGTACTCTATCTAAGGCTACAATTATCTAAGAGTAATGCTGTGAAGATGTAGTACAGAATTCTGAATACAAGAATAAAAAAATGCTTGTAAAGGAATCTAATTGCACCAACACAAATGGAAATTCTTTGAAACTTTAATTAAATCAAACTGCAAAAAATCGATCAGGGATACAGTAGCAATAACTCTTTCCCTTAGAAATCGATGCAAGATAACCAATATGGGGACTTGGAAGCAATAACGAGTGTCCTCTACAGTTGGTGATCTTTAAAACAATCGGAATGAAATAAAACTCGAACTTATTGCTGATAAAGATAACTGAAAGGAACTGCAAAGGCTAAAAAGGAACAGCAACTTGTAACTCCTACGCATACACAACAACTGTAACCAAACTATCTGCTAAAGTAAAGCTATGAATCAGAAGTAAGCAATAACTAGAAATGGAACATCAATATAATTTGAACAACAATTACAAACTTAACAAACTTCAATCTATCGCCGGCCAATACTACAAATCAATCGATCAGAAATAATCTTAAATTAATAGAATAATAACTTAGAGTCGAATACAGAACAGTAAAGCTTCACAATGATAGTAGAATAAATGAACAACAAATGTATTTCTTGCAAAGAATCAAATAGCAATACAACTCATTAATGAATCTGTATCCAATCTAACGGTAGTTAATAAACTCTGTAATCATAATAAACTGTAAACACAACTTCACACAACAGTAAACAAAGATTAAGAATACAAACAACAAGGTAGTTCCCCCAGAGTCGGGCCCTTAGCGCCAGTGAAATACTGCTGAGCTACTTCAGAACTTAATAAATGAAACGAAATGTGTGCTTGATATTAATTGAACATAAAGTATTAGAGAGGTTGTTCTCTCAAAGCCGAGATTCAATAAACATAATATTACAGAGAAAATGTCTGAATATAAGAACTTTTTCCGACCCCCTGATCACTAAAGGACATTGATTTATATATTAGACCCTGATGGACAAGACAAGGAATAAGATGAGTTTGAACAACGATCCCTCGGGATCGAAGGATCCTGAGGGATTCGCTCCTCTTCATTTTGTTATCATCTTGTTTACTTTGATCAAGGCCGAGCTATCCCCTGCCTCTTTTTACCAATTCGCTTAGATATCCTTGTCTTTGGCTAGATGTGGTTCAACGCTGATGGAGCAGCAATTACATTGATCTCAGCCTCACCTTTGGTATATTTGTTCGCTTCGTCTAATGTCTGTTTTATCAACAAAAAGCATCATTTAGTCATCTTTTTACAATGAACGTAAACCTTTCCAATCCCATCATAATTCTTATAATAAATGACCTTCTCAAGGAAAAAAGGAGTATGTCTATAGTAAAAGAATGAGAAAACACACAGTAATTTCATACCTTTTTCACTGCCCAACAATGGTATGGGGAGGCAACAAGAGTTCTTGTTGCTTTGGTTGTCCTTGGGAGAGTATGGACTAAATTTCTTCCATACTTTACATAATGTTGCAGGAATAGGAGATGGAACTATCATGGTGCAAAGGGGCTACTCCTTAGCCTTGGAGGATTAGGAGGTACTTCCATTTTGGGAGGAATCCCCCACATATAGTAGCATTGTGATTGATGGCTTTGACATGTGGTATGTCGAAGGATGGAGCTATGAAATGACAGGAACCTTATTACAAAGGCCAAAAACGATGTCGCTTAGGAGCTAAGGTTTATTGATGGAGTGTTCCCAGGATCACTTCACATATGATGCACTTGATGGACATGTAGGAGATGAGAGTGATGGAGTAGTGGATGGAGACATCTATTACCATGATATGATCTTCTTGACTTGGATCTCAAATCATAAGAAGAATGTTTTCCATGCAACACCTCTTTTATTCCTTCTCATGGAGATATTTCGTATCACTATGGATGACTCATTCATAGATCTTACTATCATATTGCTCTCAATACATGGTAAGAATGATGTTTTTTCATTTATTGATTATCTAACATAGTATTTTCATTCTCTTACCATCTCTATAAAGTGTGTTAGCCACCTATAAAATTTGTCATATCAAATGGTGGCTAAATCATTTTTTGAAGCCTTAAAGAAACTATTTTTATTGCAAAATTGTTATCTCTTAAAGTCTTTTGAAGACATCTTATTTTTTTGATTAATTTTCACTGATGCTCCCCTTTAAATTCTGAAATTCTGTTTTTTTCATGAAGAAAAGGCTGCTGCAGAAACCTCCATTTTATTGCCCTTTTTTTCCTCATAAAATTCCTCTGTTTTCCATTATTTCCTATTTTCACTTCATAAAACCCCTTTTATGAGGTTTAAAACTCATTTTTAAACCTTACTGAAACCCCCAAATCCATTAAAAAACCTTGAAAAAATCATAAAAAATAAGCTTTTTTAACTATGGGCCTAAGCCCCTTTGGGCTAAGCCTTAAACCACTTCCCCTCCATGTGACTTGACACTAGAACCAAGCGCAAAGGCTGAAAGCGCTTATCGCAATCAAAACTTTCGATGGGGACAAGTCTTTTATTTTATAAAACCCCCCGATGCCAGTTGGCTCCTTTGTATGTAAGCCCCAAGCCTTTGCGTTCTTTATAAAACCTTGAGCCTGCAATGAGGCGGTTAGCACTTTATATAAACCATTCCTCGATGAATTTTTTCTTTTGTATAAAAATAAAAACCCACTTTCCTATGTTTTATATGAAAACAAGTTGTTTCATTGTTTTAAAGGAAAGGACCGTCGATCTAAAAAGCCGATCGACAGTCAATAAGATCTTGCATCGGAGATTCTCATCAGGCACATTTGAAAGACCCTCTCCTTTGTTCTGATTCCGATGAGCCACCTTTATTATAAACCCCCCAACTACATCCCCACCATATACCCAAAGGCCCCGCAATCGGGCGCTAATCATTATAAATAACCCGCCCTAAAGCCAATAATCCTTTGTATTCCATAAAAATTTGATTTTTTCATATTATAACTAAGCCCACCGTTCATTGGTTGGAGCCCTTCTCCACCATTGATCTTGCACCAATCAAACGGCCAGCGCAATCTCGCATCGGAGATTTCCATTGGGCGCATTGTATTATTTTATTTGCCCCTCCCGATTGGCGTTCTCCCTATGGATTATCAATCGTCGATATTTTCTGCCTTTCCCTGATCTGACGACCCTTATCACTCCATCCCTAAGCCTTTTCCTTCACCTATGACGTCCTCTAACTCATTCTCCACCATCGATCTGGCCCTTAGATCAATGATCCACAACTAATCGCATCGGCACCCATTTTGTTTTGACCCTGCCGATTGCATACCTCTGATTGAATCTGGGTCGTCCACGTGTCAAGATCCGACGGTCCAGATTGAAGCCCACAACCTTTGTTAAAATTATGAAGCCCAAATTTATAATTTTTTTCGGGGAAATCTCAGTCGTTGATCTCTACATATCAATGGCCCATACTGACCCATTCTCCACCTTATATATTATTTCATTAACCTCAAAGATCAATCTGAGCCATCCATTCCATTCATCCAACAGTCCCGATAGGCCCGCTCCTTTGGGTCCTACCCCTCCCAGATCAGATCTCCGCCATTCATTCCCTGATCGAACGGTCCATAATAAAACCACCCTACCTACTTCCGCCCGTGCATCTTATCAATATCGCGCTCTTTCTATGACCGTCAGATCTAAGATGCCAGATCTGATAGTTGATGCACATTTTATCACAGATTTAAGCGTGAAGGTCACTTCTCCAGAGATGTGTGATATCAGTGGTTTTGAAATGCCACGTGTCGGGCTAAAACGCATATCACATTCAAAAAGGTGAAACCGCCTACTCGCCCTTTTTCTGCGCGAAACCCGTGGTTTTCTCATTCGAAACCGCTTTCCCCTGTTTCCATTGCATTTCATCGCGTTCATCTTTCGTCGTTGATCTCTACAGATCAATGGCTCGCATTTAATCTAAGCGTTTAACTATCACCCTCCACCATTCACCAAGGGACTTCGTAGATCAATCTCAGTCGTTGATCTCCTTGGGTGGATCTCATCTGACGGCCCAGATTCTTCTGAGAAACCTCAAATTTCATTTTAACCTTTTCCTCTGCCAAAAGGGATTTTCACCCTTTTTTCTTTGTTTTTCTTCCATCTCACATAATGTGACCCCTTTGCATTATTTTTTCAGAACTAATCTCAACCGTTGATCGATATGGATCAACGGATCTGACTTAAACTTCCACCGCTTGTTCCAACCGCTTCCCTTTTAATCTTTGCAAGCAATCTCCACCATTGGATGCTTTCATCCAATGGCCGCGACCTAAACGCAACCTCCAAACCAGTTTTACCCAGCCACACAAGATTTTTATAACATTTTTGTGTATTTTGCAGGTTTTGATGGATTTCCGATTATTTTAAAAAGAAAGTTGAAGGTCGGGGATGATGATCCCTCGGACCTTTATTCATAAACTAGTATCCATCTACAGGGTTCCATACCACATTTCATCAGTGCATCATGAGCATTGATGACATAAGAACCCTCTGCACACCTGCACATCAACAAGACACAACAAAGCATAATTAAAACAGAGAGTATCAGTGTTGAAGATCCAATCAAAGCAGAATTGAAGAATTGAAGGTTGAATCATAGTTTTGGTGGATTATGGCTAAAATTGAAAATTAAAAGCCTAATCCACTCAATTAAACACAGTTTAAGGAACAGAAGACAAAATTCAGGCCTAAATATGCCTAATACACAGATCAAAAACAGATTAGTCATGTTTTAGGTCAAAAAAATAATATCTACCAGACCAAGAATGCCTCCACTGCCACATTAGAGGCTAATTGATTCCTCTCAGCTATCAGAAGCCACCTGTAGCCTCAAAGCATTCAACAGAGGCCGAGTTATTACCTAAACAGAAGATATTTTCCCCAATACAGCCGAATGGTTAATTCAATAAAAAAACTTATTGCAAAATATCAGTAGAGTTATTACAAAAGTGACACAGAGCCTTAAAGTCAACAAAATCTCCCCAGTGAGATTAATACTTAATGTAAAGCCAATTAATACAGAGAAATATCTATAATCTTCTCCATTGAGCCCCTCAAAGGCTGAGAAGCATTAAACTGTATTAATTTAACCCAAATATCTTTTATCTCATTCAACCTCCTCATTTTTTCTATAAAATCTTCTTGAGGAGCTCATTGTAAAGGGTTGGTTGTAGAACTTTGAAATATACTTGTGATCGAAACTTCTACATGTAAATAGTGTTTAGAGGCTCTTGAAGCTCTATTTTTGATCTAATAAGATAGGCTGAGAAGTGAAGATGATTGTTGAACTGAAAAATTGGACTTGAATAATGTAACTGGATTGACATCAATATACAAGCTGAATCTTGGGATCCTGGTCTATATCACTGGTGAAGTGCTTCTTTCTGTGTAATTGTTTTCCTTTCATGTATGCCATTTTTTCTATTAATTCTCTGATAAATAATAGTAAGCATAGAGTTAGGATTTACTGTTTACAATACCCTTCTCTGACTGATAAGATTTATCTCAATGTTTTCCTCTAAATTGTGTATTTAAGAATGATTCAATATAGTTCAAACAGTTAGGAATGCTGGCATTCCCTCGTCCTAATATTTAATTTAAACATTGATCTTGAATGTTATATTCATTACTTGCTCAGTAGAGTTAGACTAGAAAAGTAATGGTGTGCCATGTTTTATAGCTTCTTTCTTCAAAGGTAATTCTAAAAATTTCGCTAAGTGTATGCTGAAAGCAGTCTAGATTTAAAAGTATCTTATCTCATCTTAGGCTACACTTTGTTTATCTTATTTGTTTTCATCCTTTCTTAAAGTAATTAAGTGGATTACTACTAGATCGTTTGTCTGTTGAGTTAGCTTTAATACGAGCTTGTCCAAAGAGGTTTATGGTGAGCCCTGCCCTTTGGTTGGTTTTAAATAGTTGCTTAAAAGGCTTTTCTTATTAGACAGAATGATAAATCCTAGTTGAAATTATTGTTTATTTCCATCCCTTCGACACTTTTATTATTCCATTCCATCATTTAATCTCAAATATCTTGTGATATAGATGACTTTCCCCTTGGGCCACTCTTGAAATTTTTTCACAATTAAAGCTCTTTTATGACTCCATATCCCAATGGATTAAAAACCAGCGTTATATCTATCTTATTAGCCAAATATTCTTCTGATTGCTTGCAACTTCATACCTTTGAAACTATTTCCTTTAGGACTTTCCACTCAACTAATAATCATGCTCAACCATCCAAGACCAAAACAAAACCCTTGTTCTTAATAACTAGCCTAATATCACACATAAAAGCCTTAAAGATAAACCAATATTTTCACTTTATAGAGAGATCCCTCTCTGGATTCAGGAGGGCTAGATCCTAGAATCCCAAAGTGGTTCAACTGTTCTCTCTGCAGTTTGTATGTGCAAATATTGCAAATTATAGGGAGCTAACATTTCTAGCGACTCCACTGGGGAGTTCTGAGTGAAATTAGATCTATACATGCTGAAGAACCTCAATAAACCTCTTGATTTAATGACATTTAGTGTATTAACCAGTTGACCCACCAGGCATATCATTTCTGGCGAAACACTCAGTGTTCAGTGAGTAGCCCTTTTCAAGCATTACCAAGCAAATGGTAATCATGATAAAACTTGTTTGAATCAGTGACAAACTAAGGAAACCTTAGGATTCTCATAAGACCTTATCAAACCTTGAAGGATCAACTAGCTTATCCATAAGAGTAGACTTCCTTTGTCTCATCACCGTAGCTAAGTGTTGAAACAGATTTAGGACACTCTTCGAACCCATAGGACCGAAATAACTCAGAAAAACCCAAAAATATTTCAGATTGGTATTCAATAAACATGGTGGTGGACCATAAAACCTTTTACCTCCAAAAATAGCTAAAAATTTCCACCTGGTGACTCCATGAATCCTAAACAGACCTTAAGACTCCACTTGGAAGACCCATTATCATCATAACATCATTTAAACTCAGTAAGAGGACTTTAGGATTACAAATTTTCTTGTTTAAAAGATCAGTTAACCTCTTAAATATTTTCATATCTAGTTGAACTTTTCTTGTTTAGTTGGGTCTGAAAAACACAGCATAGTGGCTCCTAGAAAGATTCATACTAGAGCCTACCCTGACCCTAATCCTCCTGAGATAGTTGATAACCCTAAGAGTATTCTTAGGAAGTATCCTAAGATTAAATTTTCAACTGTTTTCAGATCACCCTTGAGAGCTAATTATGTTCTAGAAAACCTTGCAGCTCTATAACAGTCAAAAGTGGACTTAAGAAATCCATTTAGAACTAGTTCGCTTAATGATTTAGATCAGCTAGATTCAGAGTCTTCACTTTCATCTCCAGAAACAAGTGAACATCCTGGTAGTAGAGATACAACACAACCTGATTTACATTTCCTTCACAATTTAGGTGTCTCTCATCCAAGATCAGCCCAACAATCTATTGTTGGTACATCCACCTCTGTTCCTCATACATCCACTATCCAAACCACTTCATTCCAGCCCACTTTCCCTCTTGTTAATCTACCTCTTGTAAAGCCACCTCCACCCCCTATCATGGTAGCATGGTATGCCCCGTTGGTCCTTTCTTTTCCCTTAGTCAATATTCCACAGGACTATCAATCCAAAATACCATTGTATGATGCCAGTAATGCCACTACTAACTCACAACATGTGGATAAGATGAATGACTACTTTAACATAAATGAAATTGATGATGAATCTATCAAACTTAGACTATTTTCTCAGAGTTTAGGGGGAGAAGTAAGAGAATGGTTCAAAGGATTAACCCCTCATAGTATTAATGATCTCCAAGCCTTCCATTAGACATTCTTAAAAAAACAGGAAGTAAGGAGAAAGCCTCTTCAAATACTTTATGATTACAAAAATCTCCAAAGAAATGAAGGGGAAAGTGTACAGGCCTATTGCACTAGGTTTAACAGTGTTTACAATGCCCTTCCCCTAGACCTAAAACCTCCACAAGGCTCAGCTTTAAACAATTTTCCTAAAGGATTTGATCCTAAAACAACCTATCAGTTGAGAGAAAGATATCCTTTAACTCTTGAAGATATGAAAAAAGGAGCTCTTGCTGTGGAAGTTAACTTAATGGAGAAAAGAGCAAGAATGAAAAATGAAAAGAGAGTGTCCTTTAGAGAGGAATCTACACCTTCCATATCCAGCTCGAAGATGGAAAGAATGATGGAGGAGATGATGAAAAAGATGAGAATTCTTGAGAGAGTACAAGCAAGTCATAACCAAACTGCTCCTCAAAACAGAATTCAAAACCAGAATCAGAATTTCAGAAGAAACCAACCACAAAACAGACCAAGGGAAGATGATCAACAGATCACTCCTCCCTTTCATCAAAGCTATGTAAGTGAGGTCAAAGAAACATTAGAACAAACAGAGGAAGACGATATCAATATGTTGGGAGTAGATAATGACGACTTTGAAGTTCATTACAATAAAAAACAAGGTCTATATACACCCTATGATGACAAGAGACCAGAAGATGAATATTACTATCAGGAAATGGAAAATGTCATCATAGAAACCACAAAGGAGTATGAACTTAGAAGTAAAAAGAACATGGAAACTCCCAACAACAAAACCTCTGACAAATCTTCACAAAACAACACTGTAAATAAACCCAAAATTGTGAAACAAAAGGAAAAAATAGTGGCTATAAATTCTGATAAAAACAAAGAGAAAGGCACTCAAAGTACTAAAAAACAGAGTGTAGATCTTAGCAGTACTAGTACCTCAGCTAGTACTGTTGTTAAAACAATTTTGTCAAATGTAAATAGAGGAAATCAACAAACCGATTTTGCTGATAGAGTGGAAGTTAATAAGGTTGAAACAAGCGCTTCAAAGAATCAGATGCCTTTTAGTTTAGAGCAGAAAATTTCCAGAATTAAAATCTTTGTTCTTCTCACTGAAATAGCTGCCCAAAATGTATATAGATCTAAAATTTTGAAGGATTTAAACATAGAAGATAATAATGACAGATTCAATATTAACGATGACCAGCCAAAGCTCATATTTGGTCCTAATATTGAAGGTAGATATCAAGAGGGACAAGTTCCTCCTTTTTATGTAAGTTTAAATGTTCATGACAAGATTTTGCACAACGCTATGCATGATTAAGGGGCCTCTCACAATTTAATTCCCAAAGCTGTAATGGAGAGCCTTGGCCTTGAAATCACCAAACCTTACAAGGATATTTACTCCTTTGACTCAAGCAGAGTAAAATGTTTAGGATTAATCAAAGACCTATGTTTTAACTTAGCACAAATTCTAGCCAAATATTTAGTCATGGATATTGTTGTGGCTGATGTACCCCCAAAGTATGGTATGCTTTTATCTAGATCTTGGGGAGCTAAGTCACAAGGAACTATGCAGATGGACATGACATATGCAACTATACCTTTTTTTAATCAAAAGAGAAGACTTTACAGGGAGTCCCATATGCAATACATGGCGACTAGCCAAGAGAGACCACAGAACTCTCCTCTTTATTCTGTAAACACAGGCCTTGATTCATTTATCCTCTTTAACGATGAAACATTCAGTGAACAAGTCACTTTAACTGAATTAATGACAGATAGAGAGGAGGAGAAAGACAACACAGAACTGTCAAAACAGTTTGCTAAACCCGTAGACTACAGAAAACCAGACATAGGTCTAGAGCTACAAATCATGCACCCATTGCTTTTTAACCTTGAGAGTCGAGAAGCTAGTCCTCAACTCAATGAAAAACCTAAGGAGTTAAAACAAATTCAATAGAGTGCCGATATTCAAGAACAAGCCGAAAGCACGATAGTTGAAGAGGATAGCGACCAAGTTGCTGAACCTGAGACTAGTCCTCTATGAAGTATGAAATTTGATGGATCTTGCACTAGAAGCAATGCTGGTGCAGGGGTCTGGATACGTAACACTGAAAATAATCACACAGAAGGCCATTCCTATAAATTAAACTTTCATTGTTCGAATAACATAGCGGAGTATGAATCCCTTCTTTTAGGCTTACATTTGTTGAAGAAATTAGGAGCCAAAATAATAAAAGTGCATGGGGATTCAGAATTAATCATTAGGCAAGTGAATGGGGAATACAGCACTAATCACCCAAGAATTAGATCCTATCGAAACGATGTCATGGATTTATTGAAATATTTTGAGGAATCCCAACTAATTTTTGTCCCAAGAAAAAGGCATATCATGGCCCACAGTTTAGCTTTTGCTGCTAGAACATGCTTAACGCCTTATGAAACCAAACAATGTACAACTCAGATTAAATTTAGACCAGCTATTCCTGATAATGAAAAATATTGGCAAGTGTTTGATGGAGACAAACAAATAGAAGACTTCATGCAGTTCATAAATGAATTTGAACTACCAAGTTCGGATTCAGACTACGAAACAGACTGCCCTAGTGAAGAAAATTTTATTCATGAAGAAGAAAAGTCTCCTGAGGTTGCTGATATAATTTTGCTATCTAACAAACTAGAAAACACAACAGAAATGATTACACAGTTAGAAATACAGGACTTAGAAACTCTGCAGTCTAACAATCAAAGTTTGCCAAAAGTTCTGGACCCTTTAGAAGAGTTGTTTGATTTCAACGATGTGGCCAAGAAGCCAAAACTGGAGCCTGTCGAGACTGAAGTTGAAGAGTGTAATATAGGCAGTGAACTGAAACCATTGATGATCAAGCTGTCTAAGACTTTACCAACTCACATTAAACTCAAATACATAGAGTTGTTTAAAGAATTTTCTGATGTTTTTGTGTGGAGTTATGAGGATCTGAAATCCTATGACATTGAAATAATTCAGCACAAAATACCTCTCAAGGAAAACCAAAAACCATTTAAACAAAAACTGTGCAGAATAAACCCTGTTCAGTTACCTTTGGTTGAGAAGGAGATCAAGAAAATGTATGAAGCTGGTATTATTGTCCCTATTAGATATTCTGAGTGGGTGTCTAATCTGGTGTTAGTTAGGAAGAAAACAGGAGACATTAGGCTTTGTATAGACTTTAGAGACTTAAACAAATCTTCATTGAAGGACAACTACCCTTTACCCAAGATGGGCCATATTTTACAAAAGGTAGTTGGTTCTAAAAGAATTTCTTTGCTAGATGGCTACTCAGGATACAATCAGATTTTAGTTCATCCTGATCATCAATTAAAGACAGCCTTTACTACACCTTGGGGCACTTTCATGTATGTGAAAATTCCCTTTGGTCTAATGAATTCTGGTGCTACTTTTCAGAGAGCCATGGACATAGCATTCTCGGAAGAATTAGGCTATTTCATCATTATTTACCTTGATGATGTCACTATTTTTTCAAAGACAGATGAAGAGAACTTAGAACATTTGAGAAAAGTTTTTGAGAAATGTAGAAAGTTTGGGATATCTTTAAATCCTAAGAAAAAAATGTTTGGTATTCAAGAAGGTAAAATTCTTGGGCACATCATTTCAGAAGAGGGAATAAAGATAGACCCAAAGAGGATTGAGGCCATATTGCAAATATCTCATCCTCGAAACATCAAGGAACTCCAATCTTTGATTCGAAAGATTAATTTCTTGAGAAGGTTCATACCCAACTTAGCTGAGCTCCTTAGAAACATTACAAACATGTTGAAGAAGGAGCAAGGGGTTAAATGGACCTTGGAAGTAAAGAAGTCCTTTGAACTGGTCAAACAAGCATTAACTAAAACACCAGTTCTAATAAGTCCTGATTTTTCAAAATATTTTTATATTTTTCCATTTGCATCAGAACATACAATAGCTGTTGTCCTCTTACAGAAAAATCCACAAGGACAAGAGAATCCTATTGCATTCTTTAGCAAGGCTTTGAGATATGCATCCCTAAATCACAACATCATGGAAAAGCAAGCTTTTTCTTTGGGCAAAGCTTTAAAAGACTTCAGAGTATACATCTTGCACTCCCACATCATTGCCTTTGTCCCAAATTCAGTTGTGAAAGATATTCTAACACAGGACCCAGATGGTAAGAGAGGTAAGTGGATAGTTGTGATACTTTAATACGATTTAGAAATCAAGCCCACTAAACTCATTAAAGGCCAAGGTCTAGCTAGATTAATGGCTGAATCAAATTTTGAAGTTCTTGATATAAATATGATAAATGCTTTAGATGAACAAGAGGAATTGTCAACTCCCATTGTTGAAGACCATTTTATGAATTCCTCTTGGTATGATGATATTCTATATGTTTTTCTTAATTTGAATACACCTCCTGGTTTATTAAAAACGAAGGCAAGGTTTTTAAAGTTAGAGGATGTAAACTATTGCATTATAGATAAATGTCTCTATTGGAAAAATGCAAGTGGAATATTGTTTAAATGTTTGCCTGAGAATGATGAAGAGAAGGTTAAGCACGGATTCCATGAAGGAGAATGTGGTGGCCACCACTACTAGAAGACAACAACAAACAAAATCCTTAGAGCTAGTTACTATTGGCCCATTGTCTTTCGTACATAAAATGATCATTTCCTACCATAAATGCCAAATTTTTGAAGGCAAAAGAAAATTGCTGCCCCTACCTCTGCATCCAATCATTGTTGAAGCCCCTTTTCAACAGTGGGGACTTGAATTCATAGGAGAAATCCATCCACCCTCATTTGTACAACATCGATGGATTCTCACTGCAACAAACTACTTTACCAAATGGATAGAATCCATCCCTTCTAGGCAAGCCAATGATTCTGTCATCATAAAATTCATTGAGACTCATATCCTCTCTAGATTTGGCTGTCCTAGGAAGATCATCACTGATAATGTTGCAGCATTTGGATCCAAGAAGATGGTTGAATTCTGTCACAAATATCAGATTGCATTGGGTCATTCCACTGCTTATTACCCTCAATGTAATGGGCTAGAAGAATCCTCAAACAAGAGTTTGGTAAACATAATCAAGAAGTTGCTGGAGGAAAACAAGAATTCTTGGCACACAAAGCTAGTTCATGCACTATGGGCTGGCAGATTGACACTTAAGAAATCTATTGGAATGTCACCCTATCAGCTTGTGTATGGAATAGATGCAATTTTTCCAACCAGCCTTGGTGTACCAGTTATGAAGTTGATTCAAGAGGTGCAGTCTAGAGACAATGACATGATCAGAAGGATTAATCAAACTATACATCTTCAGCAAACTAGAGAGGAGGTTTACAACAAAGCATTACAAAAGCAAGAGGGCATAAAGAAGCTTTTTTATAGAAGAACAAAGGCCAGCAATTTTAATGTTGGGGACAAAGTGTTAAAGTGGGATTCAAGGAGAGAAGACAAGGGCAAGCATGGGAAATTTGACAACTTATGGCTTGGCCCTTATCTCATTCATTCTACTACTGGTAACAATGCTTATTTCTTGCAGGAGTTGAATGGAGAAGAACTATTTGGGGGTCTTGTCAATGGTAGGATGCTCAAACATTACTTCTCTTGATCCTATCATGTTTTGAAGCCTTTTTATCTTTTTTCTCATTATCAATATTTCATCCATCATTACATTCAAAGTTAGAAAAACAAAAATACAAAAACAATAGAAGAAAGAAAAGAGGGCAGATTGTAAAAACAAGAAAGGTACAGCCCCATACCAAAAAAGAGAAACAAAGTCTGAAAGTGTGCAAGCTTAAATGCCACTCCTAAAAACACACTTCTAGTTAGTCATACAGCCTAATCATGACTAATTAATTTTAAATTTACTGCTGATAGGTCAGTGAATTCTATTTTCCAAACAACTTAATCTTGGTTTATCAGTTAGGTAGATTAGGATAGAAAAATAAAGGTTCAAACATGCTCAAAATCTGAACCTCAGTTTTCAGAAGAAGAATGAATCCAATCTGTTTAAACCGTGATTCAAAGACAAAAGTAAATTGGTTCTAATGAACTCAAAACTTGAACCAAAAAGGAATGTAAAACAGCTCGAATAAACTCAAAAAACAGAGCTGAAGAAAAGAGAAGGTCGTACTTAGAACTTTTAGATCTTAAGCCTTCACCATTTTGATTTAATTTTCTGCAAACTAATATCTATGTGCAGCTTGTCTTATGCCATAGATCAACAACAAGTCAGACTATTCAATCCTAACTTGTATGTTTTTAAATTTCTTCTTTAGAAATTAGTGAATAAAAATCTGTTAGACTGTTTAATCCTAACAGATAGTAGACTAGGTAGAGAATCTTATGAATTCAACTGTTTAATCTGAGTTCATGGAGAAATAATAAGTAGACTTAGATTAGTTTTATGCTTTCAAAAGAATAAAATGTTTGAAAAATAGTTTGCCAATCCAAGTGCACTCTGAAAGAAGAAAAAATGTTAAATCAGTAAGATTGAGTAGGTAGAAAGCTTGGTTTGATAGAGATTCCATTGTTTTACATGGTTGCTAACTTTTTCAAAGCAAAAGAAGATCATCCAAGTAAAGAAAGTTACAGCCCAATGGATGAGGCACTGATCAGCCTCCTAGAGAATGCAATTCTAAAGTTCTTGATGCCTTCAAGAAGGCACCATCCCCATTTGGAGCCACTGTTAGCCACCTATAAAATTTTTCATATACAATGGTGGCTAAATCATTTTTTGAAGCCTTCAAGAAACAAGTTTTATTGAAATTTTTTTATCTCTTGAAGTCTTTTGAAGACATCTTATTTCTTTGATTAATATTCACTACTGTTCCCCTTTAAATTTTGAAATTCTGTTGTTTTCATGAAGAAAACACTGCTGCAAAAACCTCCATTTTATTCCCCTTTTTTTTCCTCATAAAATTCCTCTGTTTTCCACTATTTCCCATTTTCCCTTCATAAAACCCCTTTTATAAGGTTTAAAACTCATTTTTAAACCTTACCGAAACCCCCAAATCCATTAAAAAACCTTGAAAAAATTCATAAAAAATAATTTTTTTTAACTATGGGCCTAATCCCCTTTGGGCTAAGACCTAAACCACTTCCCCTCCATGCGACTTGGCGTTGGAACCAAGCACAAAGGCTGAAAGCGCTTATCGCAATCGGAACTTTCGATGGGCACAAGTCTTTTATTTTATAAAACCTCCTGATGCCGATTGGCTCCTTTGTATGTAAGCCCCGAGCCTTTGCATTCTTTATAAAACCTTGAGCCCGCAATCAGGCACTTAACACTTTATATAAACCCTTCCCCGATGCATTTCTTCTTTTGTATAAACATAAAAACCCACTTTCGTATGTTTTATATGAAAACTCGTTGTTTCATTGTTTTAAAGGAAAGGACCGTCAATCTAAAAATCCGATTGACAGTCAATAAGATCTCGCATGAGAGATTCTCGTCGGGCGCATTTGAAAGACCCTCTCCTTTGTTCTAATTCTGATGAGCCCCCTTTGTTATAAACCCCCCAACCACTTCCCCACGATATACCCGAAGGCCCCGCAATCGGGCACTAATCATTATAAATAACTCGCCCTGAAGCCAATAATCCTTTGTATTCCATAAAAATTCGATTTTTTCATATTATAACTAAGCCCACCATTCATTGGTTAGAGCCCTTCTCCACCATTAATATTTCACCAATCAAACGACCAGCGCGATCTCGCATCAGACATTTCCATTGGGTGTGTTGTATTATTTTATTTTCCCCTCCCGATTGGCAGTCTCCCGATGGATTATCAGCCGTTGATCTTTTCCGCCTTTCCCTGATCCGACAACCCTTATCACTCCATCCCTAAGCCTTTCCCTCCGCCTATGACCTCCTCCGACTCATTCTCCACCCCCATTGATCTGGCCCTCAGATCAATGGTCCATAGCTAATCGCATCGACACTATCGACACCCATTACTGTTTCGATCCCTGGAGTCGCGGACCTCCAGGTCAGATAGAAATTTGTCCACGTGTCAAGATCCAGATGGTCCAGTTGAAGCACGAAACCTTTGTTAAAATTATGAAGCTACGATTTATAATGTTTTTAAGTAGGAAATATCATCCATTGATCTCTGTAGATCAATGGCCCATACCAACCCATTCTCCACCTTATATATTATTTCATTAACCTCTTGAGAATATCAATCACGACAGTCCATTCCATTCATCCAACGGTCAGATAGGCCCGGCTCCTTTGGGATCCTAGGCTCCCCGGACCAGTTCATTGTCGACTCTTTGATCGGACGGTCCCATAATAAAACCACCCTATTTTCTTCCGCCCATGCATATTATCAATATCCACGCTCTTACTACGTGGATCTAAGACCAGGGATTTGATGGTGGTGCACATTTTTTTCTACCCATGAGATTTAAGCATGAAGGTTAATTCTCGAACTACACAATATAAGTGGTTTTAGAATGCACGTATCGAACTAAAATGCATATCGCGTTAAAGGTAAAACTACCTACCTGCCCTTTTGCTGCGCGAAACCCATGGTTTTCTCATCCCAAACTGCTTTCCCCTATTTCCACTACATTTCATCGCATTCGTCTTCTGCCGTTGATCTCTGTAGATCAACGACTTGCATTTAATCTGAGAGTTTAATTATCGCCCTCCGCCATTCACCAAGGGACTTCGTAGATCAATCTCAGCCGTTGATCTCCTTGGGCGGATCTCATCCGATGGCCCAGATTCTTCTAAGAAACCCCAAATTTCGTTTTAACCTTTTCCTCTGGAAAAGGGATTTTCACCCTTTTTTCTTCATTTTTCTTCCATCTCACATAATGTGACCCCTTCGCATTATTTGTTCAGAACTAATATCAACCATTGATCAATATGGAGCAACGAATCTGACTTAAACTTCCACTGCTTGTTCCAACCGCTTCCCTTTTAATATTTGCAAGCAATCTCCACCGTTGGATGCTTTCATCCAACGGCCACGACCTAAGCACAACCTCCAAAGCAGTTTTACCCAGCCACGCAAGATTTTTATAACATTTTTGTGTATTTTGCAGGTTTTGATGGATTTCCAATTATTTTAAAAAGAAAGTTGAAAGCCGGGGATGACGATCCCTTAGACCTTTATTCATAAAAGAGTATCCATCTACAGGGTTCCATACCACGTTTCATCAATGCATCATGAGCATTGATGCCATAAGAACCCTCTGTGCACCTACACATCAACAAGACACAACAAAGCATATTTAAAACATAGAGCATCAGTGTTGAAGATCCAATCAAAGAAGAACTAAAGAATTGAAGTTTGAATCACAGTTTTGGTGGATTACGGCTAAAATCAACAATTAAAAGCCTAATCCACTCAATTAAACCCAGTTTAAAGAACATAAGATAGAATTCAGGCCTAACTATGCCTAATACACATATCAGAAATAGATTAGTCATGTTTTAGGTCAAAACAATAATATCTACGAGACCAAGAATGCCTCCACTACCACATCAGAGGCTAATTGATTCCTCTTAGCTACTAGAAGCCACTTGCAGCCTCAAAGCATTCAACAGAGGCTGAGTTATTACCCAAACAGAAGATATTTTCCCCAATACTTCCGAAAAATTAATTCAATCAAAAAACTTATTGCAAAATATCAGCAGAGTTATTACAAAAGTGACACAGAGCCTTAAAGTCAATAAAATCTCCCCAGCGAACTTAATACTTAATGTAAAGCCAATTAATATAGAGAAATATATGTAACCTTCTCCATTGAGCCCCTCAAAGGCCGAGAAGCATTAAATTGTATTAATTGAACCCAAAGATCTTTTATCTCATTCGACCTCCTCATTTTTTCTATAAAATCTTCTTGATGAGCTCATTGTAAAGGGTTGGTTGCAGAACTTTGAAATATACTTTTGCTCGAAACTTCTACATGTAAATAGTGTTTAGAGGCTCTTGAAGCTCTGTTTGTGATCTAATAAGATAGGTGGAGAAGTGAAGATGATTGCTGAACTGAAAAATTGGACTTGAAGAATGTAACTAGATTGACATCAATATACAAGCTGATTCTTGGGATCCTGGTCTATATCACTGGTGAAGTGCTTCTTTCTATGTTATTGTTTTCCTTTCATGTATGCCATTTTTTCCATTATTCTTTGATAAAGAACAATAAGCATAGAGTTAGGATTTATTGTTTACAGTACCCTTCTCTGACTGATAAGATTTATCTCAATGTTTTCCTCCAAATTGTTTATTTATGAATGATTCAATACAGTCTAAGCAGTTAGGAATGTTGGCATTCCCTCGTCCTACTACCTAAACCAAACATTGTTCTTGAATGTTATTTTCATTATTTGCTCAGTAAAGATAGACTAGAAAAGTGATGGTTTGCCATGTTTTCTAGTTTCTTTCTCCAAAGGTAGTTCTAAAAGTTTCCCTAAGAGTATGCTGAAAGCAGTCTAGATTTAAAAGTATCTTATCTAATCTTAGGCTACACTTTGTTTTTATTATCTTTTTTCATCCCTTTTGAAAGTGATTATGTGGATTACTGGATTGTTTGTGTGTTGAGTTAGCTTTAATACGATCTTGTCCAAATAAGTCTATGGTTAGCCTTGTCCTTTGGTTGGTTTTAAATAGTCACTTAAAAGGATTTTCTTGTTTGGACATACTGATAAATCCTAGTTGAAATTATTGTCTATTTCCACCCTTCACACTTTTATTGTTCCATTCCATCATTTAATCTCAAATACTTAGATACGACTTTCCCCTTGGACCACTGATCCAAATTTATACAGGAACACAAAAAATAAACATATAACCATAAATATAGAGGTGTTGAAATAACACTTCATTTCATTAATATCAAAGAACCTAAATTTTCTTACAGACATAATGGAAATAAAACTCTGAAGCGCCGTAGCTATCTCTGAGGAAGAGATGTGGTGACTATAGGCTCTGGAATCCAGTTACAATGAGGCTCTAGGGCCTATTTATTATTGAGAAACAATGGAGAACCCTAAACATCCAAAAACCTAACCCTAGGAGATGAAGCGCCAAACTATGGGCCCCGTTTGGGTAAATTGGTGTTTCAACTTCCCAGGGACATAACTTTGGCATACTATCTCCATTTGATGCACATGATACATCATTAGAAAGCTCTATCTGAGGACTACAAATTTCACCACGAATATCATTCTAAAATGGAATGATATTCACTGGAGGGGCGATGCCCAAAAAACGTCGTTTAGGGCCTCAAAACGGCTCCGGAAGTTCATGACCCGAAAAACTGCTAAAAATAGTAAGTTATGCCGAAACTGAAAAACTGAAAGAGACAATGGTGGGGGCCCAAGTGGAATAGGCGGGTGGCCACCAATATCCACCTGGATCATTCCTCCCCCATTAGGAAGCAATGGTCCCCATTGCGTTAAGTTCCTCCATGAGATGAGGAAATTTCTGCTGAACTTGGTCCCTGGTGAACCACTTTCCTTGGTGCAGGAGTTGGCCAGCTTTGACAACCCGATATAGTTGGATCTTATGTTGGTGAGTGTTCTTGATTTGCATGTCCATGATACAATCTGTGGTGGCCTGTTCCATGCAGTCTGGATTTAACTCTGTTGGTGTGAGTTGTTCTGCAATGTCCGAGGTGTCCAGTAGAGGTGGGAAGTAAGGACGAAGGCGATCCACATTGAAGACAGGGTGCAGACCAAGGAATGGTGGAATACTGAGCTCGAATGCATTGTTCCCTACAGCCTTGGTGACAAGCAGTAGCCAATCTGCATCTAGAGCGGGCTCTCTTGCTGGGGTCCAAGTTGATGGCTTCCTTCACAAATGTAGCCATACTTGTCGCCCACCCGAAGTTGTGTGGCACTTGGTGTCATTGACATGGCATCATTTGTGTACTTCGCATTGATTTTTCCAATATATCATGAACCTGTTGGCGGATGTGTTGAATGTGCTCGATGAAGCTACTTGCTTTGTCAACTTCAGACTGGACGTGTGCTGAATCGGCCTGAGCAGCTGCAAATGGCATGGCTACGTCAATGGGACATAGTGGTTAGAATCCCAAGCCCACCTGAAAGGGGCTATGGCCAATTGAACTGTGGAGAGCCCGGTTATAACTATGTTGCACATAAGGGAGGCTCTCGTCCCATGTGCGTGGATGCTTTGAATTGTACATGCGCAGAATGTGTACAATCATTTTGTTGACGACCTCTGTCTGGCCATCTGTTTGGGGATGGAAAGTTGTGGACTTGGTGAGCTTGGTATCCAACATCGACCAGAGGCTGGACCAAAATGTGCTGAGGAACCTGCTATCCCGATCTGATATGATAGACTTTGGGATCCCAAAGTGCACCCACACTCGTTCAAAGAAGAGTTTAGCAGTGGCTTCTGCTGTGATATTCTTCTTGCAGGCCGCCATAATGGCCATCTTCGAGAATCTGTCGACGACCACAAAAACACAGTCATTTCCCTTCTTAGTAGAAGGTAGGCCCGACATGTAATCCATGGAGATGGACTCCCAAGGTCGACTAGGGGTAGGTAGAGGAGTATATAGGCCTTGCTTCTTGATGGTCGGTTTGGCAATGGCACAAGCAGTGCAGGATCTGATGTGCTTCTTGACATCCTTTCAAAGGTTCGGCCAATAGAAATACTTCTGCAGGATTGCTACTGTTTTCTCGACCCCGAAATGCCCAGCGACTCGACTGTAGTGTGCTTCCCATATCATCTTGGCACGCTCGCTTGAAGGAACACAAAGGTGTCCCAGGTGACATAAAAGTGCATTTTGGAGGTGAAAATTTGGAACTTGCGTGCCCCCCAAGAGTGCCTTGTAAGTGTGGCCGAATTCTGGGTCACTCTCATAGAGAAGCGACCAATCAGAAGTCTCGTGCCCACAAGAGTTGAGCATGGTGGTGAGCGCCACGATCGGTGGTCGGCTGAGACAGTCTGCAACATTATTGGTGCTACCCTTCTTGTACTTGATGTTCAAATGAAACTGTTGCAGATATGTGGACCACTTCTGATGGCGATCATTCTGCAACTTCCCTTGTGTCTGTATGAACTGCAGGGGCCGATGGTCTGTGTGGATGATTGTTTCCTTCCCTAAAATGTAATGCTTCCATTGTCGACAGGCTTGCACAATGGAATACATTTCTTTGTCATAGGTGGGATACTTGCGAACTGTCTCAGACAATGTCTCACCGTGATATGCCACTGGATGTCCCTGTTGAGTAAGAACTGCCCCAATAGCATAGTCAGAGGCATCTGTCTCGATCTCAAACGGCTGCTGCAAGTCTGGTAAGGTGAGCACTGGGGCAGAACATAGGCGATTTTTCAATTCTTTGAACGCCTTCTGTTGAGGTTCCGACCAAAAGAATTTTGCTCTCGCTCCTTCTTTGGTGACTTGACTCAAGGGCCAAGTGATATGAGAGAATCCCAACACGAATCTACGGTAGAAATTAGCAAGACCCAGAAAGCTGTGAAGCTCTGTTATAGTAGTCGGGGCTGGCCAATCCCGAATGACTTGGATCTTTGCTGGATCCACATGCACCCCCCTTTCATCAATAATGTATCCTAGATATTGAACCTAGGTCATGCCAAACGTGCACTTCTCCAAATTGGCACACAACTTGTGTTGCCGCAGTGTTTGGAGGACTTGTCGGATGTGGTGAAGGTGCTCTTCCCAAGTCTGGCTGAAGATCAGAATGTCATCCAAGTACACCACTACAAATGAGTTGGTAAATGGCCGCAAGATGTCGTCCATCATCCTCATGAAGGTTGCGGGAGCATTCGTCAACCCGAAAGGCATGACTAGCCATTCAAAAAGGCCTTCCTTGGCTTTGAAGGCAGTCTTCCACACATCAGAGGGTTCAATTGGTACCTAGTGATACCCAGACTTCAGGTCAATCTTGCTGAAATATTTTGCACCTTTGAGTTGGTCCATAAGGTCATCAATCCGTGGGATTGGGTACCTATTCCGGACAGTGATCTTGTTCAGCGCCCGATAGTCAATACAGAGTCTCCACGTCCCATCCTTCTTCTCTACCAACACGATCGGGCTCCCACAGGGCGATGAACTTGGTCTGATGTGACCTTTCTGCAACAGCTCCTGAATCTGCCTCTTGATTTCATCATTCTCCAAAACAGAGCGCCGATAGATCGGTCCATTAGGTAGCGGTGCACCGGGGGTCAGATCAATCGGGTGCTTGACCTGACAGTGCAGAGGAACCCCTGTGGGTGAGGTGAATATGTCCCCGTACTCCTCCACAACCTTATCCATTTTTTGTTGTTGTGCAGAGGAGCCCTGTCTGGAGGTCGTGGCCACAGTCTTCTTCTTGCCCTGGGGGTGGATCATCAGGAAAACGAATTTCCTGGTTTGGGAAATGAGCTTACTGCATTGTTTTGCAGTAACCAAAGAGATAGCCGTAGGAGGTGGTACCTCTGGTATCCTGTACAACTTATTTCCCAAAGTAATAATAACAGCACGAGGTCGAGACTCATACACAACATGATGCTTCCACAAGTATGGTTGTCCTAATAATACATCAGAAACATCAATAGGAGCAATGTCACATAATACCTCATCCGTGAAGGGCTTGATGCTATAGGGAAGGCGGCACTGCTGGCTGACACAGAGATCTCGTCCTTGGTGAAGCCACCCGATGGTGTATGGATGTGGGTGAGCTGTGGTCGGCAAGCCCAACCGCTTCACGGCGTCTGCTGAAATGAGGTTCTTTTGGCTCCCATTGTCGACAATGAACTGTACAGGGGAGCCCTTACCCACATCTGGGAGTGGAAGAGACGTTCCTCCTCCTCTGGATCTTCCGGTTCCTCCTTCTGGACCTTTGTAGTGGCAACAGTGGCGTTGGGCTCCGCACGTAACTGTTTACCTTCTTTCATGTTTCTTCGGTGTTTCAACTCATAATCGAGCATGACCGACCTAAGCCATCATCTCGCCCACTATCGACCGTTGCTCAACACCACTGCAGGTAGTGACATCTCTATGGAACCCGTTACCACTTTCCCGTGTCCTTCTTTGGCTATACCGTTGTTTTCTTCGTGGTTTCGACGGGTTGTATTTAATGCCATGTCTTGCTTTTGTCTTTGTTTTGTGGTTTGGAAGCACTCTTTCCTTTTTCTTTTTTGATTCGTACTCGGGTTCTCGCGTTTCTTCATGGAAGCATTCACTCAATCTTGGTAGCATACCGGTATGCCGTACCAAGCGAGGAGATGTCGAGGAACTCCATTTCCTCCTGAATGTATCTGTGCAGACAACTACGATACTTTAGCACCAAATGTTTCTATGAATCTTTGATACCCAACTTTGTGCGCAGGGTATGGAACAGATTAGTCAGCTCATGCACATCTTGATCCCTTTGTTGTCGTAGCGTGGTCCATTGTATGTACTTGTCCTCCGCTCCGCCGTGCTCAACCCTGACTCGTGTCTCGGAAACAATTCCAAGTTGGTACGGCCGAGAACAGAGAGGGTTCTGTCTGGTCCTTGTTCTCACAGTAGGTTTCCCACCAGTCCTTAACATGGGGGGTAGCTTTGAGGAGTGCAAAAACAATCTTCTCCCGGTCTGAAAAGTCATGAACAGAGAAATATCCTTCTAATAGATTCAACCATCTATCTACGGCATCTGCGTCTATTTGACCCTCAAATATGGGAATGTCAAAATTTACTTGTACCTTAAAGGGAGTCGCAACTCCAGAGTGGCTACTGGATGCAGATGCGCCGTCGGTGGGCAGCCATTGAAGGATCTGAGCAAAGCTATCCATCATCGCGTTCCTTTGTTTTTCGAGGGCCTCCTCGAGCAATATTTTGATAGGATCTCCTGCTCCCTCATCTTTCTTTTCGTCCCCCATGGGCGTCCGTTGAGGTTTACGAGGCTGATCTTGCAAAGGTTCCACCAGATCAAGCCCTAGCTCCTTATACCCCGACCTCGTTGGGGACATGCAAAGAAGGATCGAGAAAAAGCAGACCGCTCTGATACCACTGATCCGGATTTATGCAGGAACGCAACAGAATAAACATATAACCATAAATATAGAGATGTAGCGGAAATAACACTTCATTTCATTAATATCAAAGAACTGAAATTTGCTTACAGACAGAATGGAAATAAAACTAGCTAGGGCACTGGTAGCTATCTCTGAGAAGAGATGTGGCGGCTACAGGCCTTTGAACTAAGTTACAATGAGGCTCGAGGGCCTATTTATTATTGAGAAACAATGGAGAACCCTCAACATCCCAAAAACCTAACCCTAGGAGATGAAGCGCCAAAACTATGGGCCCCGTTTGGGTAAATTGGTGTTTCAACTTCCCAGGGACGTAACTTTGGCATACCATCTCCGTTTGACAGTCATGATACATCATTAGAAAGCTCTATCCGATTACTACAACTTTCAACATTAACAGATTGTTTTGAAATGGAATGATATTTAGAGCTACCGATGCCCTGCAAGCATCGCTATGGCCCCGGTGTCCGAAAGTTCGTGACCCGAAAAAATGCTAAAAATAGTAATTTATGTTGACCCGAAAGAGAAAATGGTAGGGGGCCAAGTGGAACAGGCGGGGGTGGCCACCAATATCCACCTCGGATCAACTCATAATTTTGAAATTGTTGCACAATTAAAGCCCTGTTATGACTCCATAGCCCAATGGATTAAAAACCAGCGTTATATCTGTCTTATTAGCCAAAGCTTGTTCTGATTGCTTTGCAAATCCATACCTTTGAAACTCTTTCCTTTAAGACTTTCCACTCAACTAATAATCATGCTCAACCATCCAAGACCAAAGCAAAACCCTTCTTCTTAATAACTAGCCTAATTTCACACATAAAAGCCTTAAAGATAAACCAATATTTGCACTTTATAGAGAGATCCCTCTCTGGATTCAGGAGGGCTAGATCCTAGAATCCCAAAGTGGTTCAAGTGTTCTCTCTACAGTTTGTATTTTCCAATCTTGCAAACTACAGGGAGCTAACAAAGTGCATTGCTCCATAAGAGGGCAAGCCTCTCTTTGGTCTTCATGGTCATTTTGGGACCAACAATCTATGATGGTGATAGCCATTTCTTGTATGGCTTTGGGAAAGTGTTTTACTATTTCCTGTATACTCATTTGACATAAAATTCCATTTATTGTTTACTAGTAGATGAGATGAGATGCACAACTAGAAAAGTGTTTGGACACAACTTGCCACATCATATTCTGAAATTGCAATTTGTAAACCTACACTGTAACTACTTGAGGAACTATTGGTACCTGTTTATTCATTTTAGTGTCCTAAATTGATAACATAAATTATCGACCAGGGCTAGTAAACTGATGAAGCGTAATGCACTATATGTGCCTAAGTATCCCTTTTTCTTACTTCATTGTTTTTAGTATTTTATTGATGTTTTGGGGTTTTTATGTTTAATTCTTAGAAGGCTACTCTATGCTAAAAAGATGAAGTTAAATCTATGTCAAGAGGGAGAAAATTAAATTTTAATAAATGAATTAAAACAAAGTTTATTTGCAAGTTCTGTTCCTAACTAGAAAATTATGAAAACAGAGAGTCCTAATCCATGGATATTACATCTTCTAAATGAACATTCATGAAATTAAAGGTAACTCAAAACACTACAACTTAATCTGATTCATTTAGTTAGAGATTTTTTGGAAGAGCTTGTGAAAAAAATTAATTCTAATGCAATGAGGATCTCCTAAAACATAAAAGGAAATGCTGAAACAAACAGTAACTTAGAACATTACAGTGAAATCTCATTCATTTGATAGAGTTTTATTGGAAGAGCTTGAGAGAAATATTACTATAATGTAGTAAGGATCTCCTATGAAATGCTGAAACAACTTAAAGCACTACACCTAAATCTCATTCATGAGTTAGAGATTTATTGGAAGAGATTTTTGAAAGAGATTAATCATAATGTGATAAGGATGTTCTATGAAACAAAAAAATCAATAACTCACAATATTACAACTAAGTCTCATTCTTAAATTAGAGGTTAATTGGAAAATATTTTGAAAGAGACTAACTGTAGTATAATGAGGATCTTCTTTTTAACTAAATAACAAAAAATAAAATGCTAATAACTCAGAATATTACAATTGAATCCCATTCATTTAATAGAGATGTATTGGAAGAGCTTGAGAAAGAGACTAACTGCAATATCATGAGGATCCTTTATCTAAGAAAATGACATGAAACATAATGCTAATAGCTATGATTTCAGAAAACAGTCTAAGTAAGGAAATATGACAAAACAGAATTGAAAATGACTTATCTAGAAAACATGTAAAAACCTCCTCGAATAGTAGGGGCCCTCTGCTACCAATTCGGTATTAATCCTTTAGCTCCTTAATATTGTATTCAAAACAACATCAAGGATAAACTCCTTTTATTAACACAGTGCTTGAAAATAGAGTACCACTGTAGTGATAAAATATGTATCAACTGTCCCCTCTCGGTATTACAAAGCTTAATTTATATGAAAATTCATAACTAACATCGAACAAAAACAGGTACAGGTGTAATCTTTAAGTTAAAATTGAATTGAAACTCTTTTGGGACTCGTGATTTGTGTTAGTATTCTCATCGCGAAAGACCACTTTAGCTACGCATAACAAATAGCCCTAACATTGATTATGGCTGCCAAATATCTTTAAGATTGCTACACAAATTCAGATCTAAGCACAAAAGATATAAATCAAATAAAATATAACATAGCTCCATAGATCCAATGAACAAGACAAGAAGAATGTATTTGAAAGAATTTTGTATTATATCAAAGAATGGGGCACCTAAGAGGAAAACAAGAAAGGTGTCTTCCGGTTCTCCTCAGTGGGATGGGTTCTTGGAAGTCCTCAGTGTTTCAGATCTAACATTTCTCTCTCTTAAGGATGTAGAAAAGAAAACATAGAACTCAATGGGAGTTCACAAAGCAAAATGGAAAACGGTGACCAAGAGTAGATCCAAAGTGATCTAATGCAATGAAGGTGACTAATGAATGGGGAAAACCCTCCTATTTTATAACAAAATATTGGGGCAGTCTAGAACTCGGTGCATGAATAAAATATTATTAATTGAATTCTAGAAGCACCTTTTAGGAATATTTTATTATATTTATTGGAGGGAAAAGGATTCTTGACTTGGGTCAATTCCTTTATTTATAAATAATAAATAAATAAATGATTTATTTATCATTTTAGAATGATGGGCATATAATTAAATAAATAATGGTTTATTTAATTATTTATGGATGATTTAGTCAAATTTAACTAAGAATATTATTTAAATAATGATTTAAATACTTGTTCTTAGGAAATAATTAAATAAATAAGGATTTATTTAATTAATTTCTTGTTTTGGTTAAATAGACCAAATGAGTTATTTTATATGGTGAAAGCAATTTTACTTTAGGTAAAATTGGTCTTACATGGTGTACTTGGGTTCATCTAATAATAATAGGTTAGATGACCAAAAATTGGTGTAACAGATTGCCCCCCAACGTACGAGTGTTAGGAGAAAATATTATGACCGAAGTATGTTGTAAGAACTTAATCACTAGATAACAAAAGGGAAGTGAGAGAGAGAAGTGTAATGTTGTCTGATGTGCGAAAGGACTAGACCCTGAGGAGATGAGACTTATAGGTGCAACAAGTCTCTAGTTTATGAAGTGGTACCTGTGCTAAAAGGTGGCAGGGGAGGCATACCTATGCCCGCCGAGACAAAGTACAAAGAATAATGCACCCAGAAAACCACGGAACGCAATAATGAAGCATGTGCTGGCCTAAACATGAGCCAAATAAAATAACATGATGAATCCCACATACATTCGATGCCTGGAATAATCGTCAGGACTTATACAATAATATGGTAGTACATGAGATAAAAATACACCCAAATGCCCTCATGGGGAAGGCTCACAAAATCTAACCCATATGCAAATCGGGCGCAGGCGCCGTGCTGTGCTTGAGGGCTGATATCATCAAATGAGAGGAGCTGCATCAAGGGCGGAAACGAAGAAGTCATCCGGGCATGTGGGGGGCTACCTGCAGGGCCACCCCCTCATGAGGGTTGAGACATCTCACACATGCCTGGGAATCACCAATAGCTGCCGCTGCATCACTGGACCATCAAGTGTAGAGATCACGATCATGCTGATAAGAGCTCGAACCAAGGTACACTGCTCCCTAGACCTGGATTTTGGAATAAATGAGCTGATGTCGACAGAAGTAGGTCCTCCATAGGTGAGGCAATAAGAAAACCCCCACGAAGGCACGAGGGAAAGTAGTAGAGCGATGAACAGATAGACACTAATGATGATGATGGAATGGGGGATATGAAGGAGTGGTTGGACGACTTCCCTTGTTAGAGCATAAAGGGCGTGAATGGCTTGGCAGCAACAGACACAATATCATGAGGGATAGGGGACAAGAGTACTGAAGGCCATAATGTGCAACACGAGAGAGGGATCAAGGAAGAAAGGATGGAAGAGTATAGTGGGGTGCAAAGGGGCTCGGAATAGACTCTATGGATGTGATGATGACTTGACTCGGATGCTCTAAACAAGGGCGACTCAAGGGTGCTCCCTCATAGCACGGGTCCAATGGGGGGCCATAAAAGCATGAGTACAATCAGGTAGCTCATGAAGAAAATCAACACGAACGAAGACGAGTAAGTAGGCAAAGTGGTGCCCTAAGTACAAGTGTCGTAAGTGAAGAAATTCAATTTTAAGAAGAGGTGAATAGACCCTTCATGGACAAAATGTGTCCTAGTGAAGTATCAAAACATGAAAAACTGACAGATACCCATTTGAGTGCTCGGTGAGAGCTTTCCAACGGTGTGAACGGTGTGTCAATCGGGGCTACGGTTTGGTCACAGCAGACGAAAGAAAAAGAATAGGGGTTTTCTTCTAATAAGGTGTTTTCCCTCCAAAATCATTCATTTGCTTGTGTAGCTGTGGTGAATGTGGAGAGGAGAGAAGGCCCTAAATCTTGCGGCGATCGTAGAGGACAGATCGACCGTTGGAATTGTGATCCGTCAGTTGCAAGTAAGAGGCCTAATCCTAAGATTTTTTTTTTATGGATTCAAATTGTAGATTAGGGCTTTAAATCTCAGTAACTGCCCCTACTTCATCATTACGGTCAGGTCACACTTTTTGGGGCAAAATTTGTGACCTAGGATGCAGGTTTTGGCCTGAAAGGTGCGACCTGGCCCAGGTTTTGCCCAAAAAGTGCGACCTGGTAGATGTGGGGGGTTTCAGTGCTGTTATGGGCTAAGATGCTGTTATGGTGTAAGTTAATGCAGTTTTGTTGATCTGGAGGTTGACAAAAATGATGTTTTTGTGCAGATATAGCAGATATACGGATCAAGTGGAGAGAGAGGGACTTAGGTACATTACGGACGGAAATCTAGGTAGATCAGGGTATCCATCGTGCATTGGCTAGGTATGGGGTTCTGAAATTTTTGGAGAACCCTTTGATGAGGGCTGGAGAGCCTTTGTTGGCCCAGATTATTAGTTATTAGGATCCAGATCATGAGGCATTTGTAGTGCAGGGGCACAGGATCTAGCTGACGGTCCAGATTTATATTTCGATCGTCTCCACCATTAGGGATGGTGGGAAATACATAGCTAGTGTTACCACGGGGGCGTAACATTATGGATACAAAGACTTCAACTCGTTTTGAACGCCTGAATTGAAATGACATGAAGAAGGAAAGGGAGCCTAGCAAGGTCAGATGTTGAACGAGCACAGCCCATTTAGTGAAATAATAACCGCCACGCATGCAGATACCCTGCGGGGGCCACACAGATGGAGGTGGGATTGGGGATCATGAGGAGGGAATGGCACCCATCTGGGCAGGGAGGAGGGGAGGCAGGGGCGGAGAGGAGGCGGAGTGGAGCCAGTTTGGGTAATGTTGGTAATTGAATCACTGCCGATCATGCCCAATGCAACTCACCGAAGAGAGAAGGCCCAAAAATACCCAAAGACACATGATTCCTTTGGTACAGGACGTCGCCCTCCCCTTACTTGCAAACCCAAAAATTTGCCCTTCACCTTGATCGTGATGCTCGACGACGTATCCGACACCAAGCCTCTCGCTACCTTCTAATTGGTGATGACCTTTATCGTCGCGGCGTAAACACTGCCCTTTGTCGTTGCCTCACCCACGCTGAAGTTGAGCAAGTCCTAAATGCCTGTCATAGTGGCGCTTTTGGTGGCCACCTCTCCGGCCTCGCCACCGCCCAAAAAATCATGCGTGCTGGGTATTTTTTTCCTTCTCTCTTCAATGATTGCATTGAAGCAATCAAACACCTGCTCCACCGACAAATATTTTCCTCGCCCCTGCGTGAGCTCCTCCCGCTCCTCTACCTCCCTGTCGTCATTGTGCCTAAACATTTTTGTAAATGGGCCATCGAATTTATGGAATGTCGACCTCCATCTACTGGTAACCACAAATATATCATCGTGGCGGTTGACTATTTCACTAAATGGGCCGAAGCTATGCCTACGTTCAACAATATGGCAGCCACTGCAGCCCTCTTTTTCTTTAACCATGTCATTGCTTGATTCAGAGTTCCAAAACAGTTAGTCTCAGACCATGGCCGAAATTTCGAAGATCAGATTTGGCATGAGCTGTCCTCCCTATTGGGTTTTGAGCACCAATATTCATCTTCCTATTACCCCCAAGGTAATGGCCAAGTTGAAGCGGTCAAAAAAATTCTTAAGACCATGCTTCAACGAACGGTGAATAAGCACAAAACCAATTGGCATCTCATGCTCTTCCCTGCTTTGTGGGCCTATTGTACTTCTGTTAAAACCGCCACCGGTTTCACTCCTTTCCACCTTGTCTTTGGTGAGGAGGCCATCTTACCAATTGAGTGTGAAATCCCTTCCCTTCACTTGGCCGTCAAACTTCTCCCTGATACCCAACCTCTCTAACAACGACTTATCATGCTTGAGCGTGCCTCTGAAGACCGTCGTGTTGCATTGCAAACTCTCGAAGCAGCCAAAAAGCGCACCAAAGCTCAGTACAACCGAAAAGTACACCCTCGCACCTTTCATGAAGGTGACCTTGTTCTAGTATACGACCAGGCCCACGATACCCTTGGTCATGGGAAGTTCGACTCATTATGGCTAGGTCCTTATATAATCAGTAAAGATCTTGGGAAGGGAGCATATCTTTTAGAGGACTTTGAAGGCAACCCCATTCCTAATCCTCACAATGCACTCTATCTTAAGAGATATTACCCTTAGCATTTCCCACTCAAAATGCATGTTTTATCTCCTCGTAGATAGCCAGCGTATGTTTGTTTTTATCATTCGTTACTTCACCAGGACACATGTTGTCCACGAAGTCTTTCTTTCCCTCTTCTCCAAATCGAATTCCCTCACTTACAACACTTTTCCTTGGGGCACCGCTTGGCCTCCATATTTATTCTTGTTCGTGTCGATTTCTGTCATGAGATACCATTTTGTACTCATGTTTTTTCGGGTCCCCTTTGGACCTTTCATCATTGCATCAACTTGGACCTTTCATAATTTCATCATTCCATCATTCCATACACTTCTCTCTCACTTCCCTTTTGACGTCTAGTGATTGAGTTCTTACAACGTACTTCGGTCATACGATTTTCTCCTAACACTCGTATGTTGGGGGGCAATCTGTTACACCATTTTTTGGTCATCTAAACTATTATTATTAGATGAACCCAAGTACACCATGTAAGACCAATTTTACCCTAAGTAAAATTTCTTTCACCATATAAAATAACTTATTTGTTTATATTTCCTGGTCATATTTAACCCAAAACAAGGAACTTAATTAAATAAATCCTTATTTATTTAATTATTTCCTAAGAACAAGTTATTTAAATCATTATTTAAATAATATTCTTAGTTAAATTTGATGAAATCATCCATAAATATTACATTCTTAGTTAAATGTAATATGGCTCCATGCATCCAATAGACAAGACAAGAAAAAAATGTTTAAAAGAATGATTTATATTATATTAAAGAATGGGGCACCTGAGAGGAAAACAAGAAAGGTGTTTTCTGGTTCTCCTCAATGGGATGGGTTCTTGAAAGTCCTCAGCGTTTCAGATCTAAAATTCCTCTCTCTTATTGTGGTAGAAAACCCTGACAAACATAGAACTCAATGGGAGCTCACAAAGCAAAAAATGGAAAATGGTGACCAAGAATAGATCTAGTGTGATCTAATGCAATGAAGGTGACTAATGAATGGGGAAAACCCTCCTATTTATAACAAAATATTGGGGTGGCCTAGAACTCGGTGCGTGAATAAAATATTATTAATCGAATTCTAGAAGCACCCTTTAGGAATATTTTACTATATTTTTTAGAGGGAAAAGGATTCTTGACTTGGGTTAATTCCTTTATTTATAAATAATAAATAAATAAATGATTTATTTATCATTTTAGGGAAATGATGGGAATATAATTAAATAAATAATGATTTATTTAATTATTTAAAAATGATTTAGTCAAATTTAACTAGGAATATTATTAAATAATGATTTGAATAACTTATTCCTAGGAAATAGTTAAATAAATAATGATTTATTTAATCAATTTCCTTGTTTTGGGTTAAATATGACTAGGAAATATGGACAAATGTTATTTTATATGGTAAAAGCAATTTTACTTAGGGTAAAATTGGTCTTACATGGTGTACTTGGGTTCATCTAATGATAATGGTTTAGATGAATAAAAATCGTGGTAAGGTGTCATAATTTCCCCAAAGGCTGGGAGAAAATTATCTCAGGTGTTTTCATGAAAGTTTCTCCATAATTCTGAAAGTCATTCCTTGTAAAGAGATTTTTGCTGAAGAATAATAAATAAACCCTCATTTGCTGCACTGATTTTCCCACATTGAGTTTTTCCGGGGACAATTGTCCAAAAACAAATGTGTTGATGTGATTTATTCTTGCACTTATATTTCACTGTTCTTTTCTCTATGAAATTATGTGATAACTGCAGTAGAATTTATTTTGATGTTTACTGAAGGGTTTTTGTA